>JASDQU010500931.1:0-15153 GCA_032191745.1 Picea mariana | reverse complement strand
GTATGACATAAAAGTTAAAACTATTGATCGTCTATACCTTAAAACAGCACCACAGTCCAGAGAGAAACCATCGTACCCGATAAAACGCCATCGTGGATAGACATCATTGCCGAACCTCATCAAACCATGAAATTTCCATGGAAAAACATGTCGGAGAATGAAATAATAAGGAATCAACAGATGAATACCCAAACAAATTCACAGAATTATGAATCAAAACCAAATTACAGGGTGTGATACCAATCTAATTTCTAAAGCTTTAGGCAGGGAAAATTGAGAATTTCTTCAGAACTGAACATGCAATCCGGCTTTTAAACGCGTCAAAAGGTTGTGCCGGGCATTTTAATCTTGAAAGTTGAGATTCTCGGTTGATTTTAAACAAATATGGGAATGGATTCTTGCTCAATATTTATGATCGGTTGATTTTAAATATGAAAATGGAGTAATGATTATATATTTTGTGAACAGGCTCTCTTTCGGCGGCAGCCATTCAACAGTCTTTGGGTTGAATTTTCAAACTGTCAGCATCAGCAGCTTAAGAATGGTAGACTAACGACGTGGACATCATTTATTCCTTCTAGAAAACAAGAAAATCCATTCTAGTCGGTCAAGGTCGAGATCATTTCACATTTGTATTTTCTTGACTTTGACTGTAATATCACCTGTAGTGAGCATAATTAAATAGTCCGATTCCCACTGCTGAAATACTTTGTTTTTGTGATGACTGGGCTCGTTTTTCTTGTCGGCGATTACTTTATCCTCGATGATTACTCGCATTTTAGCTTGTAGAAATCAATGGAAGTCGTTCACATCAAACAGACAGCCTGTAATGGTAGGTTCCTGTCATAGGTAATGGGAATCTAAACACGTTGAAGAGTTGTGTCATGGGACTTACGTTGAAGCGTTGTGTCATGGAGCTTGAAAAGACGACCTGTAGGGACCTGCACGTGTGAAGAGCAAAGATAAATAAAACAAAATAATTACATAATATATCATGCCAAAACAGTATGTATTCATTGTAATGTATTTTAAAGTTGTTGTTTTTTTTTTAATTTGGAGTGAGATGGATTTATATTATATTATTTTATTTATTTAATTTTATATACATCATCATAATATTAATATTGGAATATTATTTATTTTTACATTTATTAATTAGTTGTTTTTATGTTTTAGGAATTATATATGTAGCTTTATGGGTTATTAGGTTAGTTCTAGTGGTTGAGTGATCTGAATTACAAGTAAGAGGTGATCTAGTCACGAGGATATGGCAATGGTGGTGGGAGACTTAAAGAGATCTAATAAAACACTGAAATCTTTACTATGAAATGTGTGTGTGTGTGTGTGTGTGTTTTGGGGTGGTATCACCATCCCAATTGGTTACTAATAGTTGCTATTGAGATCAAGCAAGTAACAGGTTATGCCAGAGATGTTGAGGTTCTCATGCGCTCTATGGTGAGCACATGTCCCTGTTAGAATGTGCTCGTTTTACCATAGACAATATCACTATTGTCACCCAACCATAGGCTGAAGCCACCCTCTGAGCACCTTAACCTTGACAGAGAATCATTCCGGAAGAAAACCCTAGGCTAGATAACCAAACAAAGGGTAGCGCACCCTTCTCCAAGGATAGCGCATCAAACAAGAGCTGATCAGATAGTCCAAATCATAACCAAGAGATAGTCCAATCCAAAACCGAAATCTGCTAGCTGCAGCAGCTGCAACGGAAGCTCTCCTGCAGAGTTGCGCACAAACTGGCCAACTGCAGTGCGCACAAGTGTTACTTTTGCAGTTCTGAGAATGCCTGCCAGAATGAAGATTGGCCTCCTGTATTTATACTAAATCTGGCAGACTGCCTGGGCCGACTTCTTATTCTGGTTACTAATTTTTTAGTATATATTATTTCCTTTAGCTGACTTCTTCTCTTGGAGACTAATAACCTAATACAAGTCATTCCCTTGAGTCGACTTGTCTTCTAGGGTTAAAAACCAATCAATTAGGGTTTCTTCTTGCTTCCCGGAATATTCTATTCTCGTCAAGTTTACACGTGGAGGTAAATACCTTCTGCAACTACCATAATATCAACACTCCCTCCTAGCTAGGGAGGTATTTGAAGGTAATGGTCCTGAGCACAAACATACCATTTAGTCGATAGCATCAACATAGTCGTATAGACTATCTCATGACTAGATCATGAGCACCATCATCACTATCAGTGTCATCAGCTGCATCATCTCTCGAAACCATACTCCATCTAAGTAATCAGACATGATGATGGATAAGTCACTCACACCACAGATTGACACAAGAGCCATTCTTCTAATCTGGACATATGTCCTAGAAGAATAAATGTTCTGAACCATTTTTCGCCTGGGAAATCTCTGTCTTTTGATCATCCATCTAGCTGATAATCATTTCCAACACTGTTGATAGTCTTCAAGGCAAGCAGAACAATATCATTCAATAGAACACAACTGTGTCTATCCATAGTAGTACACAACTACAATCCAGTGGTACACTACCACACCAAGTAGAACACAGATACTTGATCTGTGACGTATAGTCACAATTAGTGGAACACATCCAATGCAAATGGTATAATACATGAAATGCAAATGCCTACTTACATGTACTTACCTGCTGGTTGGATGTTAGGTATAGTCAAACGACCAATGAAACCAATCCAGCAACGCCCCACAATACCTGCCTTTGTGCTTCATCATAGACGAAAACAATGATAAATCAAGCACAAAAATGACATGGGTTAGAACATATATCATATCATCAAAAGTCACGAAGTCTAACTCATGGAGGCGGGTGGGAGGGATAAAATCATGCCACGTCAATCTCTGAGGAAAGTACTCAATCCACTTCAGGAAGGGGTCATGAAAGGTCCAAGGTTCATAACACTGACTCAAAAGATCTGCAAACTGGCGACATAGGACGTCCTCACGTTCTGAAGTCGTGGAAGGGATTGTCAAAGATCTAGCAGACCACTGGCAAGTTCTTAAGGGAAAGTTGAAAAACTGAGAAGATAGACTTACTCTTGAAGTAATCAACCAACCCTCGGACTCTAGGGCTTGCCTCGGTGGAAACTCAATACAAAAGATATAATTCCCAACTACAACTTCAATGATACAACAAGGTAAAGTAATAAGAGGTGGTTGGAGAAAGATGTCATGAGAATCCTTCTCTAGGCAAGCAATGTTCTTACTCCTATCAAAACCTGAGCACAACAGTGGTTGATGATCATCTTCATAGAATAAATCCAAGTGCTCGGAGCAGTGTTCATCAAAACCCTCAAGGTAAGACTGAAAATTGTCAAGAAAACATGGTACTAGGTCAACCTTGGGTGTTTGGGGAGCATCGATAAATATATCATCCCCTTGTTGCCAAAAATAAAAAGTAATCTGTCAAGATAACTGTGGAGGCAACAGTTGGGAGTGATTCTCAATGTCGTAAATGGGGTCCATATTAAAACCAACTATATCCCATTTATGTCTTCCAACATGTATGAACTCATCAATATCAATATCATAACATGGAGGATTCAAAACTTTCAAAGGCTCACCCATCTCCTCCTCTTTTCCCAAATCATAAAGTAGAAAATCATCATCTTGGAGAGGACGGTAACTTACTGTTTCTTCTTGTGCAGGAGCTTTGAGGGCTTGGGTGTCTTCAACATGCATCATTGTTTCATCCTCATGAATTGCCCCTTCCTCTTCAATTGTACAACAAGGAAAATCTATTTCGTTCGGGGATTCCATTTCTCCTTCACTCTCTGAATCATGGAACAAGGTATCATCAAAATCTCGAAAAGGAAATCAACTAACCTCGTCGGTTTTTTGTTGTGCAGGTGGAAAAGGCTTGTGGATTGCTTCATCAGGAGGAAGGCACTTTGACACTTCATCATCTTGTTTGGGTTCCGTCTCCTCAACTATGTTTTCAATGATCCCTTTCTTTTGGAAAACTTTATCAAGAGCTTTCCCCTTAGTATTTCGTTGGTCAATAACTTGTTCCCCTTCTTCTTGGAAATCAACAGCAAAAGTTTCAAGGGAAACTAGTTTCTCCAAACTGAGGGTGTCTGAGGTATCTTCAGGGTCACTAAAATTGGTCCCTAAGGGGAAGATGTGTTTCTTTGTGGACCAAAAGATATTTTCTTCGATTTGCATGGTCGGGTTACAAGATTCATGGAGTGTTTTGGGCCTCTTTTTTCTTAAGAGAAACCCTAAATGCACCAAGAGTGCATTGTTAAAGAGATCCACAAGGTACTTGTATTCAGGATAATGGTCTCTAGGAATCTGATATAGCAATCTTTGAAATCTATGTTGGAAGTCCCAAACAGTCTCATCTTTAGTTTGTTTTGCATACTCAAGTTCTTTTAGTAACGGTTGGATATCTTCCAATTTCATACCCCAACTTTTGAGAAAGGTTTCTTCCAACTGTGCCATAGTCGTGATGCTGGCATTGGGGAGGTTGTCATACCACTCCCTAGCGTTGCCATAAAGAGTGGTAGAGAAAATCTTCATAACCAAATCTCCAGCATCATCACTGATAGGATGGAGTTGAAAGAAAGCCCAAAAATCACTCATGTGAAAGTCGACTCTTTCCCCATCACCGCTAGTGAGTCTAGGGAGCCACCTTTTGTACTTTGGGGGCATTTTCCTAGTGTATCCTGGGATTTTACTCATGTCCAAAGGCTTGAGGTTTCCCGAATCCCATTGTGAAGTCATAGTTGGCTTCGTCATCAATGGAGTTGCCAGATAATTTTCTTGAACTATCAAAAGATAAGGGAAAACACCCTCAGTGGAGTCGCCAGATACGCTTATGAGATAAATACTCTAGGGGCAAGGCTTACCGAAAAGTGTCTTCTTGAGGAGAATTGACTCATTGTTCCCCGACAATGGCACCAAAATGTTATCGCACAATTTGTAGTTAGGCTAATGGATGGATGAAAAGAGGTCAAACTTGTTGATATTATGGTAGCTACGGAAGGTATTTACCTCCACATGTAAACCTGACGAGAATAGAATACTCTGGAAAGCAAGAAGAAACCCTAATGAGTTGGATAATAACCCTAGAAGACATGTCAGCTCAAGAGGATAATTTATATTAGGTTATTAGCCTCCAAGAGAAGAAGTCGGCCAGAAGAAATAATATATACTGAACAAACAGATACCCAGAATGAGAAGTCGGCCCAGGCAGTTAGCTAGAATTACTATAAATACGGGAGGTCAGTCTTCATTCTGGCAAACAGTCTCAGAATTACAGAGCAGCACTTGTGCGCACTTTATCTAAAAACGAAGGTATTACTGATAACTTGCAAGTTAGTTTAATGTACTTTTTGCATCGGATCATTAAGAATGCAAAATACATAAACTTGTTATCTTGTTTGCAGAATATCAAATGTGACTTTTACTTGATGCTTATTAATGAATAAAAATATTAGCCAATAATATCCATGCTACAAATGAAGAGAATAGAACAGCAAAACAAAAAGAGAAATAGAGACAAGAGGTTGATAACGGAGTTCACCAATCGTTGGCTATGTCTCTGGGCCCGCTTCCAAGTGGAGGACCTCTTTATTGCTCTTTAAAAATGCTCAAAGTTCTCTTACAATGCTCTTTGTTGTTACATTACATGCTTCATGTCTACTTTGCAAGACCTCATTGCTCAGATTCATGCATGCACCATCAAAATCATCTCAACAACATGAGAAAAACGCCTCTCAAAACATGAGAAAAGGCCAAAATTTACAAACTGCTCCTTCAAAACCCTGCATCAAAACGTTCTCCTACAAACTTCAAAAAGCCTGGTTCTTATAGTTTTCAAGGCTCATATGAGGAATCCCAACTTCCTTCAAGATCTGGCCTCTTTCTGGGATCAAATCCCCCTTCAAATGGCCTAAAATTCTCAAAAAATCCATTTTCTAGGCATAATATCAAGCAAAAATCACCTCTGTAATGTTTAAAAACCACTTTTAAACCAAAAATGCAGAGAAGCCCCCAAGACAGGGCGCGAGCCCCCTTTACCAGGTCACATGGGGCCATATGGCTAAGTGTCAGCGCTCCAAGTGCTATGCGCTAGCCCCCTTAACCGTTAGCTCCTGGTTTTGGGGCGCCTTCCATGCGATCTGGGCTAATCTGCCCTTTGGTGCGCCCAGAATTAGCCCTTGGATGTGCTCCTATAATGAAACCACATGTTGGGGCTTAGCCCTAGCCCCCTTGTGTCCTCCTTTGGATATTTGACCCCAAAACTATAGGAAAGTAGGTTTTTTCATAAATTTGACTTTTGGCAAGTTGGTAATTGAACTTTTCCAAAGACTTGGAGCTAGCCATGGGTCAGAGGTTCGAATCCCATGGACCCCCAAATACTTTTTATATGCCAACCAGTAGTGAAGTGCCACGTGGCTTCCCATGTCTGGGCCATGTGGCACTTATTCATTTGCTAGTTGACCATTGACTTTTGTCATAGAAGAATCTGATTGTCATGCGATATTTTTCACATCCGGAGTCTGTTTTGAGGAAATGAATATATGGACGGAATCAACGCGACGAGCCGGTTATGATGGAATTGGTTTCATCCAATTCTAAGAACTTTGATTTTTGAGCATTTTCTGAGCCTAGGGAGCCTCCTGGATCATTCCTCCCCACTTTGGAAGCTTTTGGACCACTAAATGTCTGCTTTTACTCAGGTAAGAAGTGAGGGTACTGCCTCCCCACTTTGTTCTGTATCATCCATCATCTCAGATGGGATAATGATCACCTGACTAATCACAACAAACATGAAAATTAAGATAGCATTGTTTATCAAAGTAATCATTTCATTCATCACACAATCATCTATATTATTTGTCGCACTTTGCAGCCATACACCACTGAACAACAAAAAACTAATCAACAATACTGAGTATGCAAATGAAAATGACAAAACATGCTTCCCCTTTTGAACATGAACAGTAAATTTCAAATTATGTAGTCGAACCTCATGTTGTAACCCTGGTGACACTTCATGATTGTTAGAAACATACTGAACCATCTCATGTTTAGCATCACAAACTCCATGTTTTGTTACGGACATAAGTGTTAAACTTTTTCTTGCATTTACCATTCTTTTTAACTGCCCTGTAGCTACAAAGGACCTGTCAGTTTTCATGCGATGAGAAAGAACAATGTACTCCTTCCCATCTTTGTTGAAGCAATACTTATTTTCCTCCCTGTACAATATGGCTTTCCTATCATAAAGATATGGGCTTCCCAATACAATTCCACATATGTCCAGTGGCACTATATCAAGCTCTGCTTCATCAACATAATTAGAAGTGATTGCAAACTTGATTTTACATTGCTTGGTTACTTGTAAATTGTTATCACCACATATTTATCCCAATGGATATGGTTTAGGATGTGACTTAGTTTCAAGTCCCAAGTTATTCACAACATCTTCACTGATTAGATTCACGTGTGATCCACTGTCTACAAGAGTATCAACTTTAACATTATGTGTTATAACCCTTATGTGGAAAAGTTCATTCCTTTTACACTCATCATTTTCATCAACTGATCTAGAAGAGCTAGAACTTGCAACAAAATTTATACCTCGAATTCCCATAGCTACAACCTGTGTCTCATCACCGGAATCTGATCCAAGATTCACTTGAATTGTCACAGCTGTGGTATTCTTCCTTTCGTGGTTGGCAAACTTCTTTGGCTTCAAGTCAAGATGTAAGACCCAACAATGATCTTCATCATGGCCTACTTTCTTGCAATGCTTGCAAGTAGGCTTCTCCTTTTTTGATGTGGTTGTCTTCTTCTCTTTCCTTTTCCCTACATCCTTTCTTTGCCAAGTATCTGTAGAAACACTATCACCAACATTCCCTTTACTTGATTCAATGTGAATAGCTTGTACACATACTTCATCAAAGTTAGAAGGATTTAGCATAATAATAGTGTGCTTAAGATAAGAATGTAAACCACCGATATATTTTAGGAGTGTCTCTTGTCTATATAATGGAATACCCAAATTTAAATCTTTTTTACGAAATATCTGAGTATATTCTTGTACACTTTGAGCTTTTGATTGCCTTAAACATTGCCAATTCATCATTTCTTGTTGCATGTAAGCTAAAGGGTAAAACTATTGTTTTAATGCAATAACAAAATCATTCCAGGAAGAGATTGTTTTACCACTTTTCTTAAGATCATCTCTAGTTCTTCTTTCCCACCATATGAGAGTTGTGCCTCCCAATTTGAGACTTGCTAGTTAGATCTTAGTTTCATCATTAACAATCTTTTGTATCCTGCAATAGACTTCTAATTGTCTCACCCAATTATCTAGCTTTTCTGCATCTAATTCACCATCATAAGTGGGTAATTGAAACTTTACATCTAACTTTAATAACGGCATATCAGAAGAATGATGAGTTTTTTTCTTATCCTTGGAGGAATGTACACTTGCTTCATTATTAGATGATGAGGATGAAGGAGAAGAAGGTTCCGAAGGTCCACCACCTCCAACTCCTCCTTCTGCTCTTACCGAAGATTCACCTTCTTCATTGCCTCAAATCCTTCATTGCCCTCTTTCATGATAAAGCTCCTCTACCATGGCTTGCATCAATTTAAAGGCCTTGAAGAAATCATCTTCAGTTTTGTAGGGACCCAATTTCCGTGGCGAAGACATCTCTTGCTTATGCAGTCGCCTTTGAATCTCTGTGTCAAGAGCCTCAAGTTGGCCTTCTCCTCGCTTGAGTTTTACTCTCGTGAGCATCCAATGCTTGCAATTCCTGTCAAACCTTCACAACTAAATGCTCTGATACCATAAACTTGATCCAAAAACGAAGGTATTACTAATAACTTGCAAGTTAGTTTAATGTACTTTTTTCATCGAATCGTTAAGAATGTGAAATACATAAACTTGTTAACTTGTTTGCAGAATATCAAATGTGACTTTTACTTTATGCTTATTAATGAATAAAGATATCAGCCAATAATATCCATGCTGCAAATGAAGAGAATAGAACAACAAAATAGAACGAGAAATAGAGACAAGGGGTTGATAGCAAAGTTCACCAATCGTTGGCTACGTCTCTGGGCCCGCTTCCAAGTGGAGGACCTCTTTATTGCTCTTTAAAAATGCTCAAAGTTCTCTTACAATGCTCTTTGTTGTTACATTACATGCTTCATGTCTTCTTTGCAAGACCTCCTTGCTCAGATTCATGCATGCACCATCAAAATCATCTCAACAACATGAGAAAAACGTCTCTCAAAACATGAGAAAAACGTCTCTCAAAACATGAGAAAAATGCCTCTCAAAACATGAGAAAAGGCCAAAATTTACAAACTGCTCCTTCAAAACCCTGCATCAAAAAGTTCTCCTACAAACTTCAAAAACTCTAGTTCTTATAGTTTTCAAGGCTTAGATGAGGAATCCCAACTTCCCTCAAGATCTGGCCTCTTTCTGGGATCAAATCCCCCTTCAAATGGCCTAAAATCCTCAAAAAATCCATTTTCTAGGCATAATATCAGGCAAAAATCACCTCTGTAATGTTTAAAAACCACTTTTAAACCAAAAATACAGAGTAGCCCCCAAGACAAGGCGTGCACCCCCTTTACCAGGTCACATGGGGCCATATGGCCAAGTGCCTGTGCCCTAAGTGCTATGCACCAACCCCCTTAACTGTCAGCTCCTGGTTTTGGGGTGCCTTCCATGGGATCTGGGCTAATCTTCCCTTGGGTGCGCCCAGAATTAGCCCTTGGACATGCTCCTGTAATGAAACCATGTGTCGAGGCTTAGCCCTAGCCCCTTTCCACCCTCCTTTGGATATTTGACCCCAAAATTATAGGAAAGTGGGTTTTTTTCATAAATTTGACTTTTGGCAGGTTGGTAATTGAACTTTTCCAAAGACTTGGAGCTAGCCATGGGTCAGAGGTTCGAATCCCATGCTACTCGGGGATCCTTGGGTGAAGAATCTCGAGGTTTTATTCTTAGGATTTTATTGTCAGCTACTTTTACCCCCAAGGCCTTTAGCTAGTTCTTCCCACAAGGTAAGGTACAACCCCTAAATGATGAACCCTATGCCCAGACCAAGGTAACAGGATGGGTGAGCAGGAAATAAGATGGAAAGTGGTATGTGTGACGGGAACGGACGATGGCTCTTCAGAAATCCTCCCAGTGATAACTCAAAACCTATGGACACAGGCTTGCTAGGGTATCCTGTCATTCCCCCCAGACATGGTCCAGTGGATAAGAATAAGATCCAAGCACCCGTTAGAAACAAAGGAATCAAATGCACATATTCAAATGGTTTGAGGATCAGAGTGACACATACCATGATACCCGGACTCATTACCTCATGGAGCAAGAACCATCTCTGATGCACGACCAAGCCGAAGGTGATGGATGCTACTGCTGCTGCTAACAAAGTGGAGGTGCTGAAAGGGAGAAAAGATGGGCCCTCCAGGGCCATGCTCAAGTCAATATGGCTCTCGATACTCCATGTCTAGGACCTATGGGCCTCGATACATAATCTTGTAGCTATCCCTGAAAGTGGGGTATAACAGGTCTTACAGATTTGGTAAGCAAACCTCCCCTTATCTATCTTACATTTCTTACTTCTGCCTGACAGTCTACCACATGTAGCTGCTAGTATATATACCATCGAATTATCTTAGTGTATAAGCCACGACCTGCAGCAGCATTCAATGTTGCACAACATGCCGGAGCTACCACAGGCCTCTGTTAGGTGTGAATTAATTGTACCCCTTTACTTTTTCAGAGAGATCTGTTGAGTACAGTATTCAAATTAATTGGGAGTAAGCTAACTCGGGAGCAAACAGACCTATTTTTCAAGTAAAAAAATGGACCTGAATCCGGCCAGATTTTCAGCGGTAGCCTGAGTTTCACATGGATCAAAGTTTCATGCATTTCAGAAATTTATCCCAAGGGTTTTGCCCCATTTTAAACCAACCCAGATGTTCATAAAATCAACCAAAATTCTAGATTAGCCGGAAATTTAAAACCGCACTGCCTATAAACCTGCCAGATAAGTAACTCTGGAGGGAAGATTGCTCTCTAGTTAACCCACTCCAATTAATTGTACCACCGGTTTGTTTTTTTGGCAGAGATATGCTGAGGACAGTAACACATCTGAGTACAGCGTAAGTGTAGACTATCAAATACAGATTTACCTCAGTTTGACTTATTTGTAGACCTGCATCATCCACTCAAGTGAGAATTTGGAAGCAGTATTTTAGGGCCCTGCATCATTTCAGATTGGTGCACAGTTTGATTTTGCATTTTCGGATTGGAGAAGAGCATTGATCCCTGCATCAGTTAGTTAGAAGTGACCGCTGCATCACGTTCTGGCGAACATAGCAGTCATCCTTTACTGTTCACGCCAACAACAGCAACAGCGACAACTTTTAGATAAAATAAATTCGGATAGAATATAAGCTCCAGGACATAACAGAGTTAAAGAGAACAGAATATCTGAAAGTGTACATAGTCATTTCTACATCCAAGAAGAATTCAAGAATAGCACCGAGAAAAGTAAAAGGCTAGAAGGAATCAAACAAAACATGCGGAGAATTACTGAAGACGACCGAGCTGAAGGGATCGAATTGCAAAATTCAGAAGATATAGCAAAAGTTCAATTTGATATCATGTCAAGACTATCCAGATTTGAAAGGACCCTAGATTTTCCACAGACAGATATAAAGGGATTTGTTGATCAAGGACGACCAATAGATAATAATCAGAGAATCATACTGAGAGTATTAAATGAAATATCAAGAAATATAATAAGTTCTGGTCTGATCTATAGAACGGTAAATACAGGAGAAGCTACAGCACAGATTAAAGATTTAAGATCTTTATTAGGATTAGGAGATCATGACATAAACTATTACAACCGGAAGGACAGTATCCAGTGTCTTATTTGAATTTTGCACAGGAATCTGCAAATAGCCTCATTCTATCTACAAGGACTGGAAGAACAGATCGACCAAGTAATCCTTCCAACTGCATTACCAGATTCATCAGCGACAGTCAGCAGCCAGTAGGATCCTCCGTACGGGGAAAGGATAAATCAACTGTACGATAATCTCGTAGTCTGTGATGATCGAGAATATATCGAAAGAGGCGATGTTGATACTGATTCTTATGATGATCGCGACGATGATGATTATCCTAAATCCGAATATTTCAGAAGAGACGAGGATTATGAATATGATTATTATGCAGATACCGGTCCGGGTTCTCAGCGTAACCAGGACTGGTAGGACTGAAGAGAATCAGTAAACGTAAGAGACTGCACTTCGTACAGCAAGTCTGGTTGGTCAGAGGCTCACCATGTCTGCCTCCATGGTGAAGTGATATGTCTGACTTCTAAATAACCTTTCCCGATCTCTGTAAATGTGTCGCAATCCCCGTTGTAGTCTGTGTGTGAAGCAAGTTTCCAGTCCATCCAATGCTATAAATATAGTATTGTGTAAGGCATTTGATACCTGTACTGGGGACTCGGCTGAGTTAATGATAATATTACTCGGTGAGCCTGCGTATTGATGGTAAATGGATTGCTTTGATTGAGATTGATGGTTTGTAATTTGCCTCTGTTGTATAAAGAGAAATAGTTTGTTGCTGTATGGAACTCCATGTTATAATGCCACTCCCGATACACATAATATTATCGAGTTGATTGCTGATTATCCACTTACCGAATTTTGAAAATTTAACTACTCCAAACTCTATGTTGTTGAATGTAAATACATTTGTTGGGTGATGGAATATTATGATTTGTTTTATTATGATTACAGTTTGGGTGTGTTTAATGGTTAAGAATATGTGTTATTTTTTAGGAGGTCTCAAATATATAGGAGTAGGATAGGTACATCTCTATACACTTTAGGTTTGTGCATATACATTGGCTATTAACCTTTCTTTATGTCATCAGTTTTGTGCTTATTTTATATATCTATTTTACTCTTATTACATATTTATCTTAGTTCAGTCCATTCTCAAGTTTCATTCTTCTCAATTGTTTTTATTTCATCTTTCATATCTCCAAATAAAGTTTATGTTACATTACATCTTCTAGCACCTTCACAATGTATCAAGGCATTATAGGAGTTAAGAATCTACTACACTTTCATCCTCCTATTTCATTTAGTTTATTCTACCTATATAAGTGTGGGTAACTTTGATATGGTATCAGAACCATGACTAAAGGGCGATTAAGGAGAAAGTGGTGAAGAATCTTAAGAATTTCATTGATAAAAAATGCACAAGGGACTATTTCATTTAGTTTATTCTATCTATATAAGTGTGGGTAACTTTGATATGGTATCATAACCCTGGCTAAAGGGCGATTAAGGAGAAAGTGGTGAAGAATCTTAGGAATTTCATTGATCAAAAATGCAAAAGGGACTGCTACCACATAGTTGGGTATAAAGAGAACAAGTCAACTAAATTGTAGAAGATAAGTATATGTTTTTAAGCTAACCATAAGATATTCTTTCCATATGCTTCATAGGGATTCCATGTGGCCACTTGAGATTCTAAGAGTCAAGTTATTAATATTCTCATACATACAATGATTAATTCATGGGAAGACTCTTGAAATCAATCACAACCCTTAAAACATGAGTAATCTTTACCTTGCTTTCTCATTTTAAATAACATATTGATTCGACATAATACTCTTGATTAAATGTCTTTTCATCAATTTCTCCAAGTCCCTTTACCTTTCTTAGTGGGCTTGGAATTGATGTTGAATTTGCATTTACACTTGGAATTAGTGAAAAAATTATTGGAAGTGAAATAGGGCTACCACTAGAACTTGCACTAGTACTAATGCTAGTTGGGAGAGGAATAATGTCATCTTGTGATGATGTTATTTCCACATGTTCTCATCTTTACCCCTACACATTTTGTTGGCACACTCCCCCTTCATAGGTATCCCATTAAAAGATATAATCAATTTTTCCTATATGGAATTTTAATACTTGTATGCTTTACTCTCTTTGGTGTAAGAAACAAAAATGCATTCTTCACCTTTTACATACAATTCTTTTCTATTCTCTTTCCTAACATATAGGTATGCCAATGAACCAATAAATCTCCAATGTCCCATGTTGGATCTTCTCCCAAACCATGCCTCTTCTGGTGTACATTTCTTCATTATGGTTATAAGGAAGAGATTAAGAATATATAATCCCAAAAATCATTTCCTATATGCTTTAATTGTAACATGGACCTTGTCATTTCAACAAAGGTTCAACCTTGTGCTTGACATTGTCATTTTGTTGTGCCATGCATGATTTTTTAAGTCATGTTTTGATTTTATCATTAGCACAATATGTATCAGATTATTTTGAATTGAAATCACTACTTTAAGTAGTTCCAAGGTTTTAAGAGAATAACCGTTTTCATTTTCAACTAAAATTTTAAAATTCACAAAACGCTCAAATGTTTGAGTTTTTCTTTTCAAGAAATAGATCCATGTCTTTTTCAAATAATCACCTATAAATGTTAAAAAATAAAAATACCCGTGTCTACATGGGGCTATAGATATTTGAATGATCTAGCTACAATGGTTGTGAATCCTTTCATGATTTCCCAACAAGAAATTTAGCTTTGTGTTTTTTTTTTGTAGAGCAAAACTCCACTTTAATCTTCGACAAGCCTTAAACAATATTTTTTGTGTGTAACAAAATTGACATCCCCTTGAAATGTAAATGGCCATGGAACATGTGCCATAACTAGTTATACTTTTAATCATTTAAATATAGATTTGGATATTAAAAAACATTGGTAATCCTTGACATAAAATACATCACTGGAGTAGGAGGAATCTAGATAAACTTTGACTACAAATGGGAAGAATAATTATATATGCATATTTACTAGAAGTGTCATACCAAACATTACTAACATTCAGATTGCGCAATCTCACTCTCTATGCCAAATGGTAAGGGTGCACATCATTTTTGTTGTGACCATTTGAATTAACTTTGTAAAAACAACATGCATGGACACATTGAAATACTAGAAGAAAGGTTAAAAGTTGAAATTAGTAATAGGAAATAAATACTTTATAATGTATTTTTTAAATAAAAGTAGGATCAAATTTTACAGAGTATAACATGTTAAATTAAA
>JASDQU010500930.1:31717-53470 GCA_032191745.1 Picea mariana | reverse complement strand
GGTGTGGGAAAGCGAAATATGGTTAAAAGTGAAGTGAAAGTGAAGTGAAAATGTTGGTAAAAAGATGACACTTTGGCGACTCAACACCTATGTGAGCTTAATGTTGTCAAATACAGTTTTTAAATAGCTCTCGAGAGAGTCAAAATTTCTACATCGAAGAGAAATAACACCAACGCACTTGAACCCTTGCAAATGTTGACATCAATATTAACTTCATTATTATATTTTTTTTATGAATTGACATAGGTATTTATCCCACAATGATCAGAATCAATAGACAAATTATATCACTGGAATCATAGCTACCTATTGAAATGATAGTTACCTATTTTACTACCAGGAATAAATCCCTTCATTTCCATCATTGTCTTTCATCTTTCTAAAGGGCAATCACAATCACCACTTCGCTTTTTCTTTCCAAATTGACACTCTCCTATGGTGATTCTCCCACTAGAAGGTTCCATTTGGTTGGCCGATCTGTTAAACCCGATCCATTTGGAGTTCCCTCTAAGAAGAAGCTCAAGGCTGAACCCCAGGTGAACAAATTCTTGTTCAGAGTTTTGCTTCCGAATGGTCTCAATTTAACAATTGAGTTGGAGAATGCCTCCGAAAAGATGCCGGTGGCCGAGTTTGTCCGCACCGTCGGAAGACAAGCGGAGAAATAACCCCTCGAAAAGGGGTCCCGAAAAATCCACTGGGGACGCCAAGTCTACGTGGAAAATGCCATAGGTGAGCGAATCGAAGATGGGAAGATCATATGCCAGCATTCTCGCAAGAAGACCATGATCATAGCCCTGCAGGTTCATCTCTGAACATCCTCTAAACTATTTTTTAGTTTTTTTTATAAGTAAACAGAAATGTATTTATTTCTGTGCTTCGAAAAGAGTTTCATGATTTGCCCAAACTGCATCCTGGCTGAACAAAAATTTCCATATTGACATATTATTTAGTGGAAAGGTAACGTTCTTAGATAACAAAGACTTCTGCGGAGTATTTAACAACATTTTATTTATATATTAACAAGACAGGACTCATTCCTCTGTTTTTTGTTTTATAATGTTTGACAGGATGGTGGTATAAACAGTGTCCACACATACCAGGTAAATTCCTATATATGTATTTAATGTTTTTCTGTTTTAAATATTAAAATTTTTATGCAGTTTTCGTTATAATACTATGCTTAAAGAAATTTGGTCGAAGACAATAAAAATTTCTGCAGCTGGATCATCTAATTAGAATATAATAATTAGATTCACATAAATAGAAAATTATCAATTTATAGTTTAAATATAGTTTCCATATGAATAAATTGATTAAACGCTCACAGAATAGAACTGAAGGAACATTGAAAATTCCTTGTTTAAACGGGAATTTAATATAATTTCCTAATAAGGTCACATGGTGACCTTATCTCTTACTTACCATTTTCTTATTCACATATATAATTTGTTGATAGCCCATCATCCGACTTTGCTCTTGTAGCTTAGGTTTTCAATCCTCTTAGTAATCTTTGCCATGTGCCTCCACCCCTATTGAAAAAAAAATCTAATTCTTTCATATTACATTAAAAAAAAAAAATTGGCTCAAACATGTTTCTATTTATTTCCATATACAATATGTTTGTACTATTTTTTTTATCTTCTACATTGCATTAGATCCCATATTCCATTAACTTCCATATCACATATACAATGCGTTTCAACCATTTTTTTTTATCTTTTACATTGCTTTAGATCCCACATTGTATTAGCTTCCACATCGCATTGTGCTAATGCTCTACTACTTGAGGATTAGTTGTCCTTCATTTGTTTATCTAAGGCCCACCAATAGTACATCTAAAGCAACATGGTGTTTATTTCCCTCTCCCTCGTATGCATTTTGGACCAACCCCCATTGGAACACCTAATGTAATCTATCGAAGATTATTATTGACATAACCATACCCTTAACCCTGTCATATATTGATCATGGAATAATTGAACACTTGTTTATTAATCTGCCATGCAAAATCCAATATAAAGATTCTATTATTGACATAATCTCGTGGAAGATTTGTATTGGAATTATTGATTGTTAATTTTCTTCACGGGACACGTGGAATGTGACTCCAAAACCACAGCGCTTGGTGGAATTGCCCCAAGAGTACACTTTCTAGACAACAATGTTAATTTAATTGTATGCCGAGTATTGATTTCGTAAAAGTATTTTGATTTTCTCCATGCCTAGCAAATGACCAATGGCTACTTGTGTGTAGGTTTAGGGTTTATTTAATTTGTAAATTTAATTGCCAACCAACACAGTGGATTTTCTTTGAATAGGACAACTCTTTACAAGTCGTATGGGCTAATGGACTTGGCAAAAGGCGATTGATAAGGTTAGTGTTCTGGCGATTTTTTGTAGTCTATAGATTGTACCTTTCAAATATCTAGTAATGTTTATGTAATAGTATAGTTCGACAATGTCATTGTAACTTGTAACATTCGATTCAACAATTGTTGTGATTTAACTACCTGTGTGTGCTATCAACTAATATGACCTCAGTCAAATTTGGCTATGCTTACCCTTGTATGTATTCTAATTATTTACTACATTTTCTTTTTTCTCAAGACATGTAATATGTTACATTCTAGTGTATTTATATGAGAAACTATTTCGTTATAATCTGATTTATATGTAACAACCCCATCATAAGTATAGATGATGATAAAGTGAACAAAAATAATAATATATCATTTGCTAGAAATGAAATACAAACATTATTGTCTAAACAAAGACTCCATAAGAAATAAGAAGAAGAATTAGAAGGTTGTTTGAATCTGCCTCACATTCTGTTTTGTATGTACTCTGTCGTATAATATAACTGTGCCATTTTATGTTCTATTTGTTGTTCATTTCTAGCCTATTCATTGTGCTATTCTCTATGCATACACCTTAAGCAAGTTGGAGGTTCGTTATTTCCATTGTGATTTTTGGCACATGCTAGGGTATACCCACCTAAGCTCATTCAATCCAATTTGTCTTCATCGAAATTTTGCTGTACAGAAAAATTTCCATTCGTTATTGCAATTGTGATTTTTGGCACACATGAGGGTACCCATCAAAGCTCATTCAATCCATGGGAGTTTTGCTTTTATTGCAATTGTGATTTTTGGCACACATGAGGGTACCCACCAAAGCTCATTCAATCCATGGGAGTTTTGCTTTCATGAAAAGTTTCAGATCAAAGAAAATAAGAAGAATCTGCCTCATTCAATCCATGGGAGTTTTGCTTTCATGAAAAGTTTCAGATCAAAGAAAATAAGAAGAAACTGCCTCACATTTTGTCTTGTATGTACTCTGTCGTATAATATAATTGTGCCATTTTCTGTTTTATTTGTTGTTCATTTCTAGCCTATTCATTGTGCTAGCCTATACACGTCCACCTTAAGCAAGTTGGAGGTTCATTATTGCCATTGCGATTTTTGGCACAGGCCAGGGTATACCCACCTAAGCTCATTCAATCCAATTTGTCTTCATTGAAATTTTGCTTTCCAGAAAAATTTCCATTCGTTATTGCCATTGTAATTTTTTGGCACACACGAGGGTACCCACCAAAGCTCATTCAATCCATGGGAGTTTCCCTTTCATGAAAAGTTTCAGATCAAAGAAAAAAATAAGAAGAATTTGCCTCACATTCTATCTTGTATGTACTCTATCATATAATATAACTGTGTCATTTTATGTTCTATTTGTTGTTCATTTCTAGCCTATTCATTGTGCTTCCTCTTCAAGGCTTGTATAGAAACATAAAAATATTAGATTTAGTTGTCTATGTTATGTTCTTGCTGTACATCTCCCTTCTTTTAGCACTTTTATGTTCTCTCTGAGCATTGTCTGATCCTGTTAACCACATGTTCTCTTTTTGAAGTCTTTATTTTTCAGCTTTTGGTTCCATTTCATCATCGCTTATATAAATTATTTTTCAAAATTGAGTTGCATTTTGATTTTCTACCAAAAGCGTGGATTTTTTTCGTTGCAATTTTTTTTCTACCAAAAGCTTGCATGTGAAGCCTTATTGGGGTGGAAATGGAGGTACTCTTCTATCCCCTAAGCTTCTTCTAGTGGGAAGACAAAGTGAAGATGAGCTTGAAGCCTCAAAACCTAGTAAGAGCATTTATCTTTTATCCTCCACCTTTGAAGCTAACATATGTGGTCAAATTAGGAAAGTGTATATGATAGACCTAGTAACTTGGCATCGTCTTATTCAGGTTGATGTGGAGGTACATTGCTAGCCAATAAGCTTCTTTCCAATTTTCACGAAGGGAAGAGGAGCCCCAAGCTTCAAAACCTAGTAAGAGAAATTATCGTTTATCCTCCACCTTTAAAGCTACCATTTGCGGTGAAAACATCTAGCCATACCAGAAAGGTCTATTTGACTGTTATCATAACTAGCATTGTAATAAGGATTGTAATATGAGGGAGTATCCAAGTATGCACTTCATTTCAATAATTTTCTGCACTGATTTGTGAAATATTCAGACCTGCAACTGAAAACTAAATTGAATGCAACTGAAAACTAAACTGAATGGTACACTATCGAGAGGTAAGGATGAGAAGATGAAGATTGTTGGTAAGGAGAGCTAGGACGATGGAGTCTTCCTTTACCAATTTTTCTCAAGGTAATGACCCTAACTACTTAAAATACATAATTTTTGTTAAAATTTTATTGGCTGGTAGGTTTAAAGTGTTATTGTCAGCTTCACTTCTTCCAATGCTTACATGGAATGCTTTAATTAATGTTTAGAGMTTTTACTTAATGTTTAGAGCTGCCTAAACTTCATTTCAATCAGTACAAATTTTGGTTAACTATTTATGATTGTCATTCAGACATTTTCTTACCTTGGGACTTTATTTATGATTGYCATTCGGTCATTTTCTTAGCTCAGGACTTCAGTACTTGAGTGTGTACTTACATCCAACTGCTAGCACACTGCTTTGAACGCGGTGAAACTGCCACTACTATGCTTTGAACCCAGTGCTTACTGCCACCACTCTGCTTTGAACCTAGTGCCTACACGGTTCGTACCYAGGATCGGATCATAGTTTCATAAACAAACATGTAAGCATGAAAAAACATTAATTCATATTATTCGTTTAATCAATTACAATCTTCAAAGTTCAGTGAATTGCTGACACGGAAATAACCATTCATTTAATGACACACTGTATCGAAGAATTGTTGACATGGAAATAACCATTCATTTAATGAAACACTGTATTGAAAGTTACACAGAAATGAAACATTGTATCCAAAGTTACACAAAGAAATGAAACATTCATTTAATGAAACACTATATCCAAAGTTAATGAATTTATTTATTGGCATACAAAATTATTGCCATATCCCCATACAAAATTATTGCCACCAGGGGAGGTTATTGCTTGTTGATGAAGTCACTATCTTGCCATGTTCTGCCAGAACACCCTTCAATAAATGCAAACAAGGGTTGGTAGTAAACCTGCAAAGACAAAAATGCAGTTCGTCAACCTTTGTCAGAACAAGGATGGAGATAAAGTTTGTTTCAAAATAAATGTGAATTTATTGAGCCTGTGTCCAAAGCTTGCAAATAAATATCGATCTACATGTTTGGGAACACTCGAAGGTGGTTGAATCTCTTCTGCAGAAACTGACCAAAACAATGACAGTGGCAACAACGAGTTCTCTTAACTTATTGCAAGAATAGTCCAGTGTGTTGGCGACCAATCATCAATCTTTCCATCGTTTGCAGGTTTGATGCCTCTTCTTTCATCTCCCCTTTTTCTCATTCCTTAAGTTTAAAATGTCTAAATTAAATTAAACGTAATATAACATTTTCAGTATATTCATAATGTCTTTCTAGTATTATTTCTGTGTAGTATTATTTATGTGTTTTGTTTAAGTAATATAACATTTTCTAACATTTTATGTATATTCACAATGTCTTTCTAGTATTATTTATGTGTTTTGCTTAAGGAACGTTTGCATGAAATGAATCATAGATACGAATACTTAAACTCTAAATTAAGTATTTTAAGTAGTTAGGGTCATTACCTTGAGAAAAATTGGTAAAGGAAGACTCAATCGTCCTAGCTCTCCTTACCAACAGTCTTTGTCTTTTCATCCTTACCTCTCGATAGTGTACCATTCGGTTTAGTTTTCAGTTGCATGCAATTTAGTTTTCAGTTGCAGGTCTAAATATTTCACAAATCAGTGCAGAAAATTATTGAAATGAAATGCATACTTGGATACTCCCTCATATTACAATCCTTATTACAATGTTGGTTATGATAACAGTCAAATAGACCTTTCTGGTCTGGCTGGATGTTTTCACCGCAAATGGTAGCTTTAAAGGTGGAGGATAAACGATAATTGCTCTTACTAGGTTTTGAAGCTTGGGGCTCCTCTTCCCTTCATGAAAATTGGAAAGAAGCTTATTGGCTAGCAATGTACCTCCAAATCAACCCGAACAAGACAATGCCAAGTTACTAGGTCTATCATATACACTTTTCTAATTTGACCACATATGTTAGCTTCAAAGGTGGAGGATAAAAGATAAATGCTCTTACTAGGTTTTGAGGCTTCAGGCTCATCTTCACTTTGTCTTCCCTTTGAGAGGACTGGAAGAAGCTTTAGGGGATAGGAGAGTACCTCCATTTCCACCCCAATAAGGCTTCACATGCAAGCTTTTGGTAGAAAAAAAATTGCAACAAAAAAATCCACGCTTTTGGTAGAAAATCAAAATGCAACTCAATTTTGAAAAATAATTTATATAAGCGATGATGAAATGGAACCAGAAGATGAAAAATAAAGACTTCAAAAAGAGAACATGTGGTTAATAGGAGCAGGCAATGCTCAGAGAAAACATAAAAGTGCTAAAAGAAGGGAGATGTACAGCAAGAACATAGCATAGACAATTAAATCTAATATTTTTATGTTTCTATACAAGCTTTGGATAGGAAGCACAATGAATAGGCTAGAAATGAACAGAAAATGGCATAGTTATATTATACGATAGAGTACATACAAGACAGAATGTGAGGCAGATTCTTCTTATTTTTTTCTTTGATCTGAAACTTTTCATGAAAGCAAAACTCCCATGGATTGAATGAGCTTTGGTGGGTACCCTCGTGTGTGCCAAAAAATCACAATGGCAATAACGAATGGAAATTTTTCTGGAAAGCAAAATTTCGATGAAGACAAATTGGATTGAATGAGCTTAGGTGGGTATACCCTGGCCTGTGCCAAAAATCGCAATGGCAATAATGAACCTCCAACTTGTTTAAGGTGGACGTGTATAGGCTAGCACAATGAATAGGCTAGAAATGAACAACAAATAGAACAGAAAATGGCACAGTTATATTATACAACAGAGTACATACAAGACAGAATGTGAGGCAGATTCTTCTTATTTTCTTTGATCTGAAACTTTTCATGAAATCAAAACTCCCATGGATTGAATGAGCTTTGGTGGGTACCCTCGTTTGTGCCAAAAATCACAATGGCAATAACGAATGGAAATTTTTCTGAAAAGAAAATTTTCGATGAAGACAAATTGGATTGAATGAGCTTAGGTGGGTATACCCTGGCATGTGCCAAAAATCACAATGGCAATAACGAACCTCCAACTTGCTTAAGGTGTATGCATAGAGGCTAGCACAATGAATGGGCTAGAAATGAACAACAAATAGAACATAAAATGGCACAGTTATATTATACGACAGAGTACATACAAAACAGAATGTGAGGTAGATTCAAACAACCTTCTAATTATTCTTCTTATTTCTTATGGAGTCTTTGTTTAGACAATAATGTTTGTATTTCATTTCTAGCAAATGATATATTATTATTTTTGTTCACTTTCTTGTCATCTATACTTATGATGGGGTTACATATAAATCAGATTGTAACAAAATAGTTTCTCATATAAATACACTAGAATGTAACATATTACATGTCTTAAGAAAAAAGAAAATGTAGTAAATAATTAGAATACATACAATGGTAAGAATAACAAAATTTGACTGAGGTCATACAAGTTGATAGCACACACAGGGAGTTAAATCACAACAATTTTTGAATCGAATGTTACAAGTTACAATGACATTGTCGAACTATACTATTACATAAACATTACCAGATATTTGAAAGGTACAGTCTATAGACTACAAAAAATCGCCAGAACGCTAACCTTATCAATCACCTTTTGCCAGGTCCATTAGCCCATACGGCTAGTAAAGAGTTGTCCTATTCAAAGAAAATCCACTGAGTTTTGCTTTCATGAAAAGTTTTAGATCAAATAAAATAAGAAGAATCTGCATCACATTCTGTCTTGTGTGTACTCTGTCATATAATATAACTGTGCCATTTTCTATTCTATTTGTTGTTCATTTCTAGCCTATTCATTGTGCTAACCTATACGCGTCCACCTTAAGCAAGTTGGAGGTTCGTTATTGCCATTGCGATTTTTGGCACAGGCCAGGGTATACCCACCTAAGCTCATTCAATCCAATTTGTCTTCATCGAAATTTTTCTTTCCAAAAAAAATTCCATTCGTTATTGCCATTGTGATTTTTTGGCACACACGAGGGTACCCACCAAAGCTCATTCAATCCATGGGAGTTTTGCTTTCATGAAAAGTTTTAGATCAAAGAAAAAAAAAGAAGAATCAGCCTCACATTCTGTCTTGTATGTACTCTATCGTATAATATAACTGTGTCATTTTTTGTTCTATTTGTTGTTCATTTCTAGCCTATTCATTGTGCTTCCTATCCAAGGCTTGTATTGAAACATAAAAATATTAGATTTAATTGTTTATGCTATGTTCTCGCTGTACATCTCCCTTCTTTTAGCACTTTTATGTTCTCTCTGAGCATTGCCTACTCTTGTTAACCACATGTTCTCTTTTTGAAGTCTTTATTTTTCAGCTTCTGGTTCCATTTCATCATCGCTTACAGAAATCATTTTTCAAAATTGAGTTGCATTTTGATTTTCTACCAAAAGCGTGGAATTTTTTTGTTGCAATTTTTTTTCTACCAAAAGCTTGCATGTGAAGCCTTATTGGGGTGGAAATGGAGGTACTCTCCTATCCCTTAAGATTCTTCTAGTCCTCTCAAAGGGAAGACAAAGTGAAGACGAGCCTAAAACCTCAAAACCTAGTAAGAGCATTTATCTTTTATCCTCCACCTTTGAAGCTAACATATATGGTGAAATTAGGAAAGTGTATATGATAGACCTAGTAACTTGGCATCGTCTTGTTCGAGTTGATGTGGAGATACATTGCTAGCCAATAAGCTTCTTTCCAATTTTCATGAAGGGAAGAGGAGCCCCAAGCTTCAAAACCTAGTAAGAGCAATTATTGTTTATCCTCCACCTTTAAAGCTACCACTTGCAGTGAAAACATCCAGCCAGACCAGAAAGGTCTATTTGACTGTTATCATAACCAGCATTGTAATAAGGATTGTAATATGAGGGAGTATCCAAGTATGCATTTCATTTCAATAATTTTCTGCATTGATTTGTGAAATATTCAGACCTGCAACTCAAAACTAAACTGAATGGTACACTATTGAGAGGTAAGGATGAGAAGACGAAGACTGTTGGTAAGGAGAGCTGGGATGATGGAGTCTTCCTTTACCAATTTTGCTCAAGGTAATGACCCTAACTACTTAAAATACTTAATTTAGAATTTTTACTTAATTTAGAGTTTAAGTGTATTCATATCTATGATTCATTTCATGCAAACATTCCTTAAGCAAAACATAGAAATAATACTAGAAAGACGTTGTGAATATACATAAAATGCTAGAAAATGTTATATTATTTGAGCAAAACACAGAAATAATACTAGAAAGACATTATGAATATACAAAAAATGTATACTGAAAATGTTATATTACGTTTAATTTAATTTAGACATTTTAAACTTAAGGAACGAGAAAAAGGGGAGATGAAAGCAGAGGCATCAAACCTGCAAATGATGGAAAGATTGATGATTGGTCGCCAACACACTGGACTATTCTTGCAATAAGTTAAGAGAACTCGTTGTTGTCATTGTCATTGTTTTGGTCAGTTTTTGCAGAAGAGATTCAACCACCTTCGAGTGTTCTCAAACATGTAGATCGATATTTATTTGCAAGCTTTGGACATAGGCTCAATAAATTCACATTTATTTTGAAACAGACTTTATCTCCATTCTTGTTCTGACAAAGGTTGACGAACTGCATTTTTGTCTTTGCAGGTTTACTACCAACCCTTGTTTGCATTTATTGAAGGGCGTTCTAACAGAACGTGGCAAGATAGTGACTTCATCAACAAGCAATAACCTCCCCTGGTGGCAATAATTTTGTATGCCAATAAATTCATTAACTTTGGATATAGTGTTTCATTAAATGAATGTCTCATTTCTTTGTGTAACGTTGGATACAATGTTTCATTTTTGTGTAACTTTCAATACAGTGTTTCATTAAATGAATGGTTATTTCTGTGTCAACAATTCTTTGATACAGTGTTTCATTAAATGAATGGTTATTTTCGTGTCAACAATTCACTGAACTTTGAAGATTGTAATTCATTAAATGAATAATATGAATTAATGTTTTTTCATGCTTACATGTTTGCTTATGAAACTATGTTTCGATCCTGGGTACGAACCGTGTAGGCACTGAGTTCAAAGCAGAGTGGTGGCAGTAAGCACTGGGTTCAAAGAAGAGTAGTGGCAGTTTCACTGGGTTCAAAGCAATGTGCTGGCATTTGGATGTAAGTACACACTCAAGTACTGAAGTCTTGAGCTAAGAAAATGACCGAATGACAATCATAAATAAAGTCCTATGAAACTATGATCCGATCCGGGGTACGAACCGTGTAGGCACTGAGTTCAAAGCAGAGTGGTGGCAATAAGCACTGGGTTCAAAGCATAGTAGTGGCAATTTCACTGGGTTCAAAGCAATGTGCTGGCAGTTGGATGTAAGTACACACTCAAGTATTGAAGTCTTGAACTAAGAAAATGATCGAATGACAATCATAAATAAAGTCCTGAGGTAAGAAAATGATCAAATGACAATCATAAATAAAGTCCTGAGGTAAGAAAATGATCGAATGACGATCATAAATAGTTAACCAAAATTTGTACCGATTGAAATGAAGTTTAGGCAGCTCTAAACATTAAGTAAAAGCTCTAAACATTAATTAAAGCATTCCAAGTAAGCGTTGGAAGAAGTGAAGCTGACAATGACACTTTAAACCTACCAGCCAATAAAATTTTAACAAATAGATATATGTATATTTTTTAAAATAAATAAATACAAACATCCTAAGTTAAACATTACACTTTTTGGAAAATTATAAAATCAACCCTAAACTAATATCTAGTCAATGATGAACTCTCAACCCTAAACTAATATCTAGTCAATGATGAACTCTCAACCCTAAACTAATATCTAGTCAATGATGAACTCTCAACCCTAAACTAATATCTAGTCAATGATGAACTCATCGCTATAGTCCCTGAGCCTTTTGGCTGGAACTAATAAGAACAAAAAGTGAAGTATGTTGTTTAGATGTTGAATTTACTTTTTGTGCATCCACTTTTTGTTGCATTATCATTTTGTCTACTTCTTTGATTCAAAACTTGTCTTAGCTTGGGGACATGGAACTTCATTGTGTTGGATTTGGAATGCAATATTTTTGGTGAAATAAAAGTCGTTGATATATGAGTAATGTTTTTCCTGTTATAATTATATCAAACTTTTTTTTTTTGACGATAACTTGAAAATTTTGTTGATTTAGTGTATTCTTTTAATGTTTTTTTTTTCTTTTAAGTTAATGATCATCAATATTCAAACTCTTGTGATATTGATTATGTGGCAAATATTATGGTTTCTTGTAAATAGGATGTAAAATTAGTAATAAAATTGAAATATGTATGTTAGATGATAAAAAAAAATTGGTTTTTGTAATATTGTTTAAAACACTAACATATTATGTCAAGGAAATATAGTTAACAATTTTGTAGATTCTTAATCAGTATAGATTTATTTTAAACCTATATTTATTAAATATTAAAAATGATAAAAAATAAATCAAAGTTCAAACCTATTTTCTTTAAAATATTAAAATTAAGATGGATCTATATTAATTTATTTTATTAGTTTTAAAATATTAAATTGGTTTTAAAATATTAAAATTAAGTTGGATCTATATTGATTTTATTAGTTTTATGACCATTTTTTTTAATTTTTATGAACCTTTTTAAAGTAATTTAATAATATTATAGATTTAACACATCTATACGAGTGATAGATACACCTTAGTGTTCTCGATACAATTAACTCAATAACAACATAAATAAAATTGTTAATGAAATAAATCAATACATAATTAAAAAAAAAAAAACAAATACACTAGAGTAACCCAAAAAAATGATCATAAACAATATGAATAAACGTTATAACTCATAAAATAGTAATAATGACAAAAATAACCAAAAAGCATAAATTTTACAGCTCATTCTTCTTAGAATTTTTTTTACCTTTACACATATCTCATGATCTTCTAACTAAGAAATTACTTTATGAATGAACTTTATACCTCATAAAATAGTAATATAATGACAAAATTAATCAAAAAGCATAAATTTAACAACTCATTCTTCTTAGAAATATTTTTTTATCTTTACACATATCTCATGATCTTTTAACAAAAAATTACTTTATGAATGAATTTTATAACTCATAAAATAGTAATATAGTGACAAAAATAACTAAAAAGCATAAATTTAACAACTCATTCTCTTCTTAGAAATATTTTTTTCCTTTACACATATCTCATGATCTTCTAATTAAGAAATTACTTTTGCAACTATCTTTCAAAATATTCCCATTAACTCTCAAAATGGGAATTTATAAAATACAAGCTCACATAATAGTTGTCAATTTTTTTATCAATTAAAATATAGTTCAAAATGGGAATTTATAAAATACAAGCTCACATAATAGTTGTCAATTTTTTTGTCAATTAAAATATAGTTTGAATGGATGAGAGGACAAATTGTTATCTTCTCTACATGGATTTAAATCTCACTTGTAACATATTCATTCTTTGTAAATCAATTGTTAATTGAAACTCTTTTGAAGATATAAAGAATATCTCACTCTTGTATATAAATTAAAAAGTAAGATAAAAAATTACATATTACAAAATTAATAGTAATTTTTTATTTCTGAATTTTGAACCAATATAATAATTTAATTAAAAAATGTTATGTATATTTAAATAATTCATTTTGTGTTTCGTAATAGTTTACTTGGTTGAAAGTTACTTTACTTAGTAATAGGTCTTGACTTTAAGTCTCTTTCTCCCCCAGTGATTAGTTGGGGAGGTCAGGGGTTCGACTCTCTTGATCCCCTTGGGGTGAGGCCTCATAATTCGGGCCGACGGTTTGCCCAGTTTACCATCCATGAATCATGCGAAAATACTCGAAGGGATTTCTGTTAGGATTTCCTTGGAAAAATATATAATTAAATAATTTGATATTTATAATAATATAACATTGATAGATCATTTTTAATATGAATTATAACATCACTTTTCTTTTTAGAAATAACTCCAAAAAAATTCTAAGCATTTTTATTCATTTCTAGAATGGTACCTAATGTAAAGTGGGTGGTGTAGACTTACTGCCCCTGACTTCATGGGAATCAAACTAGGGACCTGGGCAGTGTGTTGGATTATAACCAACATCATGGTCTTGATGTTTGTAGCATTGAACAGGTACTTTTGTGCAGGTTTAAGTGTTTAGACGTATGGAAGTCATCCAAATCCTTCTACATTGGTAATTTACTTTAATCAAAGGAATTATTAAAGTAAAGTTATTTTATTAATTAGTTGAGTTTTGTTTAATGAAATGCTAAAGATATTAGCATTAGTGAATGAAATCTTACTCATTTATCTCAAGTGAGGTCACATTTAATCTCAATCGCCAATCACTTTGGAGATTAGGTTTAAGGTATAACTCAATACTATAAAATCAAGGCTAGGGTGAAGGAGGAAGATACTTCTATGATCATATCATATAGAGAGAGAGAGAAAAGAAGGACTTTTTCTCAAGGAGATCTCAGATAGGTGGAGAAGGGCCTTCATCTAGATATTAGTACAGGTCGGGGATAAGAGAGAACATGGGCAGCCACAAGAAGATCCAATAGATCGTAGCCATAACAACTAAGTGGATTTGTGTGCACTTCACAAGTCAGTCAGGGTGCGTATGTAAGCATGATACAATGCAAGAAAGCACATAGATATATGGGCTACATTGAGGACAGACGTGTATAGATCTAGAAAAGTGAAAGTACGGGTTGTACAACCAAGGAGGAGTTGCTAGGGTTTGTAGGTGACGTCTGTAGTTTTTGTATTTATTTGTGGACCATTTTCCTGGTAAGGGAGCCCTTGTAAGATTTGATATTATTCTAATGATAAGTTTATTTGAAGGGCAGAAATATTTGTGTGTTTGGAATTAGTTTCTTTACTTCCGCTATTTATTTCAGTTAATTATTCCAGCAAGTGTATTTTTTTTGTGAGTTGCTAATTTGATTTACAACAAGGAAATCACTAGGAAACAAGATATCTAGATGTCAAGATTATAAATTTAACATGGTATCAGAGTTATCACTCTAAGAGGGAGGCCAATTTTAAGTTACACAGTAGTTTACGACAACAAATCTATTAGATCTGAAAGCCAACATGTTGCAACAGTGGGTGTGTAAAGGACCAAACACGAATCCACATCAATTTACAGCAGATCTATTAGATCTGCAAGGAGATATCTACATATCTATAAACCATCAATGAAATTCTTGTGGGTGCTTGAAGGAATAAACACACAACAATTGATTTTTATAGTATCTGATAAATGGCAGCAACAAGTCTTAGATTCGAAGACAGATTGGATGGAGCATCCAACTTCCTATCCTGGAAAGCAAGAGTTACTTCACTTTTTAAGGAATATAATCTTTGGGATATTGTTGACAAGGTAGTTCTTTCACCAAAAAATATACAAGCATTGGAATCACACAAGAAGAAGCATATCAAATCCCAATGGGTAATCTTGGATGTAGTGAAGAATCATTTGATTCCTCACTTATCCGAGAAGAAGATGGCCAAGGAAATTTTTAATTCCATGGTAAGTTTATTCTAGAGTGATAACTTAAATAGGAAAATGATCTTAAGAAATAAACTTAGATCTCTACAAATGTCTATATTTGACAATATTACCAGCTACTTCATGAGGATCACTCAGGTACATGATCAGCTTACAACTATTGGGGAGAAAGTGAATGACATAGAACTTGTAAACGTGGCACTGAATGGTTTTTGAAAGTCTTGGGAACCATTTGTCGAGGTAGTTTGTGCTCTGGAATATATTCCATATTGGCAGAGGCTTTGGGATGATTGTATCCAGAAAGAGACTCGGGAGGAGTCTAAAGTCAACATAGAAGAATATGGAGAGGAGAACTTGGTTGTGGAGAGTCACGCAAAGGAAAAGGTTCCAAGGGTAGTAGTGAGAGGCCAACATCACAACTAGGGAAGAAGGACTTGAGTAAAATCAAGTGCTTCACATGCCACAAGTATGGTCATTATGCATCACAATTTTTGGAGAAGAAGAAGGGGCGAGGGAAGATACAGACAACAACATCAGCAAAGACACAGCTAGATGAGTTTGTATCAAAGTTTGAGAAGAAATTCTCATTGGTTTCATACATATCTACCATCACCAACACAATGAATTTTTGGTACTTAGACAACGATGCATCTCATCATATGACATAACCATGAGAGCTATTCAATAATCTAATAGAGAAGGAATCAGGGACCCATGTGGAACTTGGTGATGATGCCGAGTATGCAGTATAGGGGGAAGGAACTATATGGTTTTAGCTTGAGTCAGGAGATAGAGGATGTGCTTTATGTACCAAAACTAAATAATAATTTTCTCTCAGTCTTAGTTTTGGAGGTGTTGATGCTTGAATCCATTAGGAACAAAACGACAACCTCACAAGGATACAAATCCCCATGCGTTTTTATAGAGGTGTTACTCATATGTTTGAGATTTTTAGAATGTGGGACTTTTAAAGAAGTCCATTGTGGTTATCAAAGGAGAGTAAAAATATATAGAAAGAAAAAGAAAGGAGGAAAATGTTTTGTTTTTTTTTGTAAAGAAAGTTCCTGAGAGTGGACCAAGAACCACACACATTCATACATTTAAAGCAAATTAATAGAATTTCCTCACATCCATCATAGTAGGGCTAAAGATTTCTAATCGCATAAAAAGTAAAAGAAAATTATTTGCATGCATAAGAGAAATTTGACATAGTGATACAAGGGCATCTCAAATAAAGATAACAATAGATCAACCTCAAATACTTTATATTCAGAAAACTGGGTTACAAAGTACAGTCGAGATTGTTCCCAAAATAGCTCTATTGAAATTTCTAAAAAATATATAGTTCAATACATATTCTCTAAAATTTAAATGTGTTTGTCATAATGATTGGGATTGGGGCTCCCATGGAACATAAAGAAAATTTATATACGAATGAAATTTGTAGAAAGAATAAAGTGGGTGGCAAAGGACATCAAGGCTTGGTAAGAAGAAAAAAGAAATTATCAGTCTTCGATTAAACCTTTCTATTTAAAGAGGTGGAGTAATTGGATGAAGAACTTGATAAAGGTAGAAAGATGTGATCAGTATGAACTTACTATGATGGTATCTCCTCTCTTTTTCACTTTCTAGCTAATGTCCTTTTATGGATTTCATCGACGGTTACAGGAACCGTCTCAACTGTCTTTTTCCCCTCATCGGTAAGTTTGTCGACAACCTTTTTAAACCACTCCTCGATGTAGCTTATAATTGGTGCCACATTGATTTCATAACGAATTTTTATATTGAAGAGCTCACCTTCCAAGTCCCTTAGATCAATAGAAATATTCTGCAAAGCTTCTTCAATATCTTGATTTTTCATTGAATAGTCGACTAGCCAATTTTCCACGTCATCTTCGCTATACTCAAGAATGTCATATAATTTTTCAAATGATAACCCTTTAAAGATCTCAACTTGTTTTTCAAAGGCTTGCTTGGTTAGGAAAAGCAATTTGAGAATCAATTTGGGGTCTTGGACCTCATTGGTGCTCCTGGCTAGGTCTATCTCAATCAGCCTTTTGAATAACCATTCTCTCCTAGTTATGGCCTGGCTAACATGCTTGGATAATAATATTCAAGTTCTTAATTTTTTCCTTCTAGCATGTGTTTCGTTGTTTTATCCAGTTCAGAGAAGGGATATCCTCCTCTCTTCTTCTCAACTATGTCATATTGGTAACTTTAAAACTGAAGGGTACGACCGCGTCGAGGTAAAAACCTTCTTTGTTTTTCAAATCTTCCTGTAAATATTCATGGAAGGCATGTTTGCTTGTTCCAAAAGAGACCATGCTCTTTGACATCTCCCAAGCCTCTATAATTAATTCCATTCTTTTCTTAATTTTATTCTCCACATATCCCCTGGCTTATGTGAGGAGGTTTGCAAATCCTTTTAGTTTTGTTGCAGGTGTGGTAGGCCCAATTATTGCTAAAGGACTAGCAAGTACTGGAAGAGGCATTAAAGCTTCCTCCAATTCTTTGATTCTTTCCTTTAACTTGGTGTTCTCTATTTCAAGGCCTTCAATAGAATCGTCTAGAGCATCTCAAGTTGCTCGGTGAATTTGGGAAATTTGGTAAGGCCGCATGTTCTGTAGGTTAACATTTGAACGAGATTTCCCCTTTTTGTTCTTTACATCTATTTTCTCAATAATTAAATTGTTGGACTTGCTGTAAAAAACAATGCTCTAAAATACAAAAGAATCTTCTTTATCGAAGGTCTCGTTCTCAATTATTTCCATCAGAGGATTCTAGTGATCCATGTCCTCGGGCTGATCAATGTTGGGGAACATTATTTCAATGCCAATCTTGAGTTCCATATCCTCGAGGGAGAGGTCACGTATATCGCTTTCAACCCGAGGCCCCTCCTCTTCTTGCACAATGTTTTTTTCTTTTCTTCCTCAAGGGAAGCTTGTGAGAGCTTTTAATTTTTCCCGAAGGAGGGTTCTTATCTCCTCCTCTGCATGAATAATTATGGGTTACTTTCTTAATTTGGTGGGTCATTGGAACACTGCTCCAAGATGTTGTACTATTYGGAGTGACAGTTGGGGATTGGGCACTCTTCTCACCCTAACCTTTTCCTTTATGTTTGTACGACTCATTGGTGTTGAGTATCGTTTCCAGATCACCGGCGTCACGAGTGGGACTGCCTGAGACATTATCTATGTTTTTATTTAGAATAGCATTAATAAAAGAATTATTGAAACCAACTTTCAGTAGATGTTCTACAAAAATTCCACTAGGGTCGAACCCTTTTACTCTTTCAACATATCTTAGATTAAGGTCGTGGAAATGGCCTGCAACTTCATCAATCTTGTTCATATTTCTAAATATGAAGTCCCCAACTTTCCAAGGCAGAAGTATGAATTTTTGTTTTCTCTTTTTATGGAAAAAATGAAACCAGTAGTTGTATTGCCTTGATATTTCAGTAACAAACATTTTGTCAAATATGTGGCACGGAAGGAAGGAAGGATTTTCCTTGGAACCAAAAATCCTTATAACATTAAAATTCTCCATTTTTTCCAATGTCCCCTTCCTATCCAGGAACTTACTCACCTGGTCAGACATCCGAGGAGTGTCCTTTCCAAACAACAAGCTTTAAAAAACTGAGACAAAATCATTAAAAACTTCATAAAAATGTTGGGAGGCCTTGTGCCTCCATAATGTTTGATACCAGAAGGTTATTGGGTCGAATTCACAATTTACCTTCTTACACATAGATAATCTCGGGAACTAAAAACAATGTGCTATCGCGAAAACCAACTAAGATGACATAAATAATTTCTTATCCTTCTTGTATTGAGACAATTGGGAACAGATTTTAATGGAAATCGACTTTCCCCAATCGAATATGGCATGTTCTTTGACCTTAAAATATATAATGTAAAGAATCATGCGGGAGATGTTGGTTGTAATTTCTTGTCTTGTTATCCTCGTGAAAAGCCAAGCAATTTCTCGTAACAGATTTTTGAATGAGATAACCTGCAATCTCATGATGCCCTCAGGGATGGCCACTGGGTTTTCCAGGAATTGAGGTAAGTGGTCTAATCCATTGTCATTCTTTAATAATTATCTGCAATATTATCCCTTGAAGGTAAGTGTCCTCTCAACAAGTCTCATCATCTTGTGAAATACCTGAGGGGACAGAGATATAGGGGAATGGTCCTGCAACTGAATGATCCGTTGGCTTGGAATATATCTCTTGGTGCACCAAGTGACCAACTCCTTACAGTCAAAGACTTATGGGACACAACCTGCACGCGCAATTCCATACGTCCATATTACTTCCTTCTGGGCAGAAGGGGATGAGTAGTAGGAATATGCTCTAGATCACTGAAAACTCTGGTCCTCACGCCCGAAAATGTTCAATGTATCTCCATAGAACTATTGTCGAGTTACTGCCATAAGTTGGCAAGAACGTTCCTTTGCTCCAGATAATGTTTAAAATGAATGCTTGAGAGGGATAATATAATCCTCTGTAAATCCATGTTTAATGTGTTTTAATAGGAGATTTCCTTGAGCCCTTTGCTTATTAATGAGAATCTTTACGAACCTACATGATGAGATGTTAGCATTCAAAGCATAGTAAATGTGCATTGGGAAGAGTGCGAGGGTAGTGGGGACAGACGAAATCAAAATAGGATTTGATACTTTTGTGAACCTGGGAACCCAGGAACCCACGATGACAGAAGGTTCAAAATCGGCTAAGTATAGCATAGAGCGGCGGTCGAATGGACTCGTTGTAGGAGGAATGATACTTGGAAGTTCGATGCGTCCGGGGGTCAAAATGTAGATCGCGGAACTTTTGGATTCAAAATGTATATCACGGAACATTGGATATGAGAGTTCGACCCTGCTAACCCGAGAACCCGCTATTGTAAAATTGGCTAAGTATGGAACAACACGACAATCGGTCGAACTCATGATGTGAGGTTATGGATGGAAGTGAGGATCTGTAAGTCCGCCAACCTGGGAACTCGTCGTTATGAAAAAATGACTAAGTACAGAACTGGAAAGGGAAAGTAGAGGGAAAAAAGAGAAAGGGAAAAACGGGTAAGTATAGAAGAGGGATAAGAAAGGGAGATAAGAATTTGGGAAAATAGAAAAGGGGATGGAAATTTTGAAAGCGGGAAATGAGCTCAACAACAGGCTCCAACTATGGGATGATTACCCCCTTGTGGGTTGTCAAGAATCCATAATCTCTCATGACCAGGTGCTTCCACCCATTGGGCTATGGAGAAGAAATCTTTCAAATTGAACAAAAAAAAAAAAAAATTATGTACAATGCGAATGAAAAAGGTCTTAGGAGAGGAAATGTTTCCCATTGACATGCAGCATTAACCTTTTTCTTTTCATGTCTTGGACCATATTGGGGTTAAATCTCAATATCTTTTCGACGACATAGGGTCCGATCCAGAGTGCTTCGAACTTTGTATGCATGGACGACTTCTCCTAGACCTTGTTCCATAGTAGCACCAGGTCTCCCTTATAGAAATTCTTCATAGTTGTGCTTTGATCAAAATACCTCTTGATGCTCTGTTGTCTCTAAGAAGTTTGATTTAGGACTTTGCTTCGTTCCTCTTCCAACTTTAGCAAATGGTTTATTCTCTTATGGATGGGTGAACTGTCTTTTGCATCCTCAATATTAACCACAAAGATCAATGCATTGAGCTCGAGGCTAATCAACATTTTTGCCTCTTTCCCATAAACCAGTAGATATGGAGACATCCTTGTGCTATCTTTTGGGGTTGTTCTGCTTGCCCATAATGCTTCTGTCATCTTTAGATGCCAATTCCTCTGGTTGCTATCAACATTTTTCGTCAGTATCTTCACAAGTGTTTTGTTTATGGATCGAGCAAGGTCGTTACCTTGTGGGTAATAGTTCGATGATTGACCTGTGATTATTCCATATTTTCCACAAAACTCCGTGAAATTTGACCCAATGAAGATCAAACCATTGTCTATTATAAATCTAATAGGGACACAAAATCTCGACAGAATATTATCCTGGAGGAATTTAATCAATTCTTCAACATCATCCTTCTTTAATGCCACCACTTCTATCCATTTTGTAAAATAATCGATAGATGTCAAAATGTACATATGCCCCTTGCTAGATTTTGGATTAATCGACCCAACAACATCAAGTCCCCATTGGGAAAATGGTTGTTCTACCACCATTGGCTGCAAGGGCATCGTGGCTTTCTTCATGTTTCCTGAAAACTGATGGCATGACAAACACTTCCTTATTGTGGCATACGAATCTTTGAAGATTGATGGCCAGTAAAATCCCGCTCTAATTATTTTTTGGGTGGTTTCAGTGGGTGAAAATTTCCACCACATATTCCCTCATGGAATTATTTGATCAGTCCTTGGGCCTGATTCTCATCGACGCATATCAGCAGTATATTATCAAAATTCCTTCTGAATAGTATGTCATCAATCAACATGTATTGGTTCTCCTTTATCTTGAGTGTCCTTCGCTCCTTGGGATTCATTGTGATAGGAAATTGCCTGGACCTTAAGTAGAATATGATATCTATGTACCATTCTG
>JASDQU010500929.1:87903-98405 GCA_032191745.1 Picea mariana | reverse complement strand
GTAAAGAAATGAAAGCACTACTTGTTATGGAAGGAAACAATCATACATACAGATAATCAACCCTTACAATATCTCCAAGCACAAACCAAACTGCACCAATCTTGACATTACAGTTGGATGGGTTTCCTACAACAATTTCATTTGGTAATCAAGTACAAAAAGGGTACAAGTAACAAGGTAGAGAAATATTGCCTACAAGGAAAACTACTCTACCATCTTGGAAAGTTATGTATTCCTACAAGTGAATGAGTCCATGTAATACAAGAAGCTCACACTTCTCTTATGTATGGGCATTTTGGGGTAGGAAAAACTATGGCTCATTTGCAGAGGTTTTATTACTGACCTTAGATGAAATAAATTGTAACTAAATATGTAAAGGGGTGTGTGGTGCATTCTACTTGTAAGCCTGCTAATAGAAAATTGGGGCTATACTCACCACTACATGTTCCATCCCATCCATGTGAAAGTATCTCCATGGATTTTTGGGAGGGTTTACCAATGTCGAAAAGGGGTCATGACTATTTGTATGTTGTAGTGGATAGGTTCATCAAGATGTTTATCTTAATGCCATGTAAAAAGCAAATTATTGTTGAGAATACTGCTAATCTCTTCTTTTAGTATGTTTGGGTTCACTTTGGGTTACCCACATCCATTATCTTGGATCGAGATACTTGATTCCTTAGGCATTTTTGGAAAAGATTGTGGAGAATGATGGACACCAAGTTGAAGAGGAGCATTTCTTTCCATCCATAGACCAATGGACAGATAGAGGTTGTTAACCGAACATTGGTACTTTTGCTTCGAGGCTATTGTAGCAATCATCCCAAAGTATGGGATGAACAGATAACCTATGTATATCATGCTTACAATCGAGCCTTGAATTCCTCCACTCAATTTTCTCCTTTTGAGACATGTTTTGGGTACCTACCTAAAGTTCCTGTCATTCCTAATATTGATTCTAAGGCTTAGAGAATAATGCCAGGCATCAAACCTTTTAAATGAAATGTTTTTATGAGTGCCTTTTTCTACCTTCAGTTTTCTAAGAAATAATATTTAAATGAAATTAATAATAAGACAATACAGAGGTTGTATCTCGTTATCTGAGTCACAAATATAATGAAAAATCATGTATAAATATTTACAAAATTGTTAAACAAATTCAAGTATCAATTATAGATAAGTCTCACCTTGTTTGCAATAGAAGAAAAAGTAAAAGATGCACCCTTGAACAGGATATAAAAATGCAGTAATTCACACAGACCATAGGTCATGTTTTACTCACAATAATAACAGAGGAAAATTTGTTTATTGAATGAACTCTCAGTATAATATGATCACATTAGATGTAATACTAAATTGCAATCAATCACTCTTCAATAATTATAGAAAGAAATTCAGAGAAATGGAAACACATAGAGAACACATAACTCAAATTGAACGAAACTTAGAATCTTTGTCTGCACTTGTATTAATACTCAAAAAAGAGTTTCTCTATTACATTAGGCAAGAAGAAGACCCGAATATATCTTAAATCTATATATTTATACACAATCCATCACAACCCAAAAACCTTGGACTTCTTATAATATTTGACTAAAAATAGAATACATCTAAATCAAACAACAACATGCAAATATTGATGTGTTTTGTTGGTGCTTTCATCTGTCTCTTCGTCTGCTAGTAGAAGAGTTTGTTTTCCTTTAGTCTTTGAGTTGGATACACATGTCCATTAGGGTCACCACAATCATTCATCTTATTGTCTTGGCCATTTGATCTTATTGTCATCTGTCCCTTCGGGTGTGATTAGTGGGTCAAGGAATTACAGTTGAAGAAATGGGGGGGAATATTAGATGAATATATCAGCGTTGGCTCATCAAGGAATGGATAACGGTTATAGGAAAGAGTAATTTTTCACAGAAAGAATGATGGGGGAACAAGTGTCTAGTGAGGAGGTGGGATGAATGGAGGCAAGAATGTGGGTGGTAGGGACAGACGAGGTAAGTGATTGTTGGAGGGTGAAAGGTAGAGTGGGTGGAGAAGGTGGACGTTGTGCATGCTTTCTCATTTTCTCCTAGCTACAATTTATTTTCCATGCTCAATGCATTGGGTGCATCTATCCATCAATGCTACCACGAATCTTGAAGGCTCAATCCTTTCATTTAATTCTAAGGAAAACATCTTTTTCTATATTTGGGGCAGATTTTCCTGGATCTTGTTCACTTCTTGGACTGTTTCCTGAAGATGCAAACTTGGATTAATCAACCATTCATTGATTTTAAGAAGATCAATCTGGCCCATCTCTTGGATGGTTTCCTGAGTAGATTCCTTTTTATTTCTGGAGCTTTGTTAGTTCATTTCTATCTCAATTTTCCCCAGGCCCTCTGAGATATTATTCCCCTCAAACTCAATCAATTTTTTATTTAATGATGACAATGCCTCTAGACAAGACTCTTTCACATCTCTGGAAATTTTCTTGCCTTCTTCCAGATTTGTTTTCCAAGATTTTAGGGCCATTTCGCCTCTTACTTGTTCAGAATGAGAGAGAACAGGAAAACAAAGGGAATTATCTTTCTACATCCATATGAGAACTTCTTGAAACTTAGACCGGGATGAGTAGGCCTCTTTTGACTTGACATAAATATCTTTTAGAGAAAGGTCCACTACCTGATAACTTTTCTGAAAAGCATCTACTTTCTGATAGAGGTCTTGTTGGGAAACTTCCAGCCTCTCATTAATTTCTGATGCTTGAGTTTTGAAGGCCTAAATGTCTGTCTTTGTGTTCTTTTTTAGGGTCATTCTATCTTGCAACTTATCAATCAAGTTTCCATGTTGAGTGATCATTCCTTTTCTTGTTTGTGAACTCTGGTAGAGTAACTCAAGGTTGTCATGTAACTTCTTAAATTTGTGTCGATGGCTAGCCCTGATTTTCTCAAAGTCCTAGTTCATCCTTATTATGACAGTTTTCTCTGTATTATATATATGATTTTGCAATTGTTCTACTAAGAGGCATTTATGTCTCAATTTTTCGATCAAATTGTTCACTGACCATTGATTGGCAGTGGGAAAATCCCCTAACGAACTTGCAACTTATTTTGCAAACTCTGGACCATCATGATACTTCCCAACATATACCAATCTTTGTCATTTAGTGATAAATCCATCCTTCTGGTGATATTATCTCTTACAATGGATTTTCATTTCTTGCTAAAAAAGAAATCTAAGGGAGGCATCTCTTCGGGAAAGATAGGAGTAAGATCACCCACGAAAGTGAGTTCAGAACTAGGATCTATGAAGCTGGTTTGTAAATGGGTTAATGATGTGATAGGCAAACCAATTTCGGTGGATGGTTCTTGTCATGTTGTATTCAGGGTGCCAGCAAGAGTTGTTGGTGTTGACTGAGGGACAACTTGTCTTGGATTCATGAAGGATTTGAACCGAGATATTACTTGTGGATCCTTCAATACTGCTAGTGACACTCTTATCTCATGGAATAATAGTTCTATTCCTTTTGGGACTTCCTTAACGTTTTGCTTAGTGGAGGAACTTGGCTCAGATCTTGTAGGTTTGGCTTCTTGCGAAGGAGGAGTGAGATTTGACTCTCCATGCAATATCTTCAGTAAACTATTCTGCCTTTGTTTTTGAAAGATGATTAAACCATCTTGTTATTCTAAGGGCAGGGTTTGGAATCTGCTTCGGACTTCCTCATAAGATCTAACTCCCCTGAACATTCTTCATAAGGGGAATTCTCATGTATGTGTCACTTTATGTTAAATAGGGCCAGATGATTTTCCACTATCTTGTGTGGATCATGCTTCTTGAATTCGATGTCAACTAATTTGACATCCTCCAGGGTTGCAGCCTTGAATTTAGAGTGACCGAAAAATAACAATGTGAACATGCCAAATTGAATGGGGAAAATCATCCAAACATTTTTCTGAGTTGCTTTAATCTCCTTGTTGATACCTCCTGCCATTGTCAGGTAAAAATTGTGGGAGAGCATCAGGAAAAACCGAAAAACCAAAAAATTTGATATAGGAGAAATTCTCCTCAATGAACCAGTCTACTAGATTTCTTAGGTTCCCCATAATGCTTTCTGAAATCCGAGGAGGTGGGTGACCATAAATGGATACATGAACAGGCACTACGACATTGTGATAGATTTTGTAGAAGAAATATTTGGCGTTCTCCTCCCATAACTTGGAGTGATAAAAATGAATTGGTTTAGAACTGGTTGAGGTCCAAATCTAGTTCATCATGGGAAAAGGGGTCATGAAACAAATGGCATCCATAATGTATGCTGACATGTAAAAAGGTGTAGGTTTCCCTTTTGATTTTGTTGATTTATAATCAGTGATTTCCTTGGCCAAATTATCCGACAACATTTTGGCCCAATTGAAAGTATAACCCTCGGCTACCTCGTTCATAATGGATACCCACTCAACCGAGAAATGTGTGGGGTTATTCTTCTCGAACAGGCAACAGAGCATCATGGCTACATACAACATATGAGCATCCAAAGACATTGTGGTGTACATACCATGATCATCGGTTCTAAATTTATCTATATGCCCCCACCAGGTCTTAACTATATCATGATCGTTTATGGTGTATTAGGTGCATTCCTTTCTCTCAAAATCTAGAAGTAATGTGGTATTGTAATTGTATTTAGGAGCAGGGGAAATTTTGTACATTACTTGTAGGTGTTCTGGTCCGAAAGAGCCGACAACGACCTACTGGTGGTTGATGATGCCCCTGGTCTAGATGTCGACATGTTCCAAAGCCCAAATTATCATATCGTTTTAGGGCATGATTAGTAGCCACACAACGATCTTATGCAGCTCTGACTATGCTACATGTATGAGCTTAGTTGTATAGTGATGCAGGAGCATCGCAAGCATCGCCAGCAGCAAGCGAGCACGAAGACGGAAGGCAGCTGAAAAGCACCAACGAACATTTTTTAAATGTTTTGAAACATTAATGTAATAGTTAAGAGAGTGCGTACTTCCATATTGTAAACAGATCTTGAGTGATCCGCTCTCATCTATAAGGTGTAAAGGCATTATAGGCAGTTAATGTAAGTAGGTAGAATTAAGTTCTAGATTAGACAGTGTAGAGCTTAGGAGGGAAAACCGACTATAGACACCCTCATCTTGTATCATTTGTAACATTAGCAACATTGTCAATTGAGCATAGAGCATAGAGGAGAAGAAGAAGAGAGCTCTATAGAAGAACACACGTACAAAAGTTATGAGATTAATATATGAAGCTTTGATTCAGACTCATGGCGTTCTAATACTTTTTTTGTATGCATGTTGAATGTTATGCTCATGGTTTTTTTACTCTTTTTGCGGTACATTTGCTTTTATGCTATGTATGTATGATTTCATGTTAAGTATTTGAAGTCTGAGAGAGTAAGGAAAATGAGTTTCAATTGTTTCTCTATTTGAGCAAGAGTTCCTGCAAGGGGTGCAGTGAAACGTCTGCAAGGAGTGCGTTGACGGGTTCAGAGTTCATCTCTGAAAAGCTCAGGAGGGATACCATTGTTCTCATCTTCCGCAGAAGTGCAAGTTAAACACAAGAGCTGTGCAAGGTGTGTGCAGGCCGAGTGAAGTCTCAGAGTTACAACCTGAGTGAAATTGTTGAAGGACTGTTGTCACAGAGTTGCGCAGAGTCAAGGGGCTCAAATACTTAAGAGTATTTGAAGAAGTACCACAAGATGTGCACGCAGGAGTTATCCCCAGAGTACATGAGGATTTTCAAGCAAGCTCAGGAAGGATAGAGTCTTCGAATTTGTCGAAGGAAGCTCAGGAGGGTTAGTGCTTATGAACTATTCAAGGGGAGGTAGAAATTAAACCTATTTGAAGGGAGACAGAGTGAATTTGTTTCACAGTGGTCAAGATCTGGCGAAAGAACATTTGTTCGTTTTGTAGAAATTCTCAAGAGGAGGATCAGGGGTCGAAATTATCTGTGGAGAATTTGCGAAGTCCCGAGAGCTGTTGGATCTTGTAGAGGAGTAAGGGGAGTTATGGAAATTGTTTTCCAAAGTATAAGCTCAGGAGAGATAAGGCCATAGATCCAAACCAACAAGGGTCGTCGGATTACTCGTGAACTTTCATTTCGGAGTTCGAAGGTTTGAGGGGGCAGAAGAACTCGCATCCAAAGATAGAGGACAATAGAGTGGACATGTGGCATACTTGTCAATAAGCGAAGTCAATTTGTTGACCATTTTGGGAGTTCGTGGTTTGAAGAACGGAAAGTTTAGCATCAAGATTCGCGAAATCACGAAGTTCGAAACTCCGAAAAGGAGAAAAGTTTCGTTGTGAGACTAGCACTGGGAAACGTGTCAAAATTCAGCATTTCGGTGAATAGGAGGTTGGAATATTTGTTCCAGGATTCCCGAAATCACAAAACATGATATAAGTCTGGAGGATAATGAGGCCTACATTTCGACGAATCGGCAATTCAGGTTTCGGAAGTCGAAGAGTCGAGACACTCGGTAACAGGAGTTGCGAAGTCACGATATCCGAAGTTCTGAAATAGTGAAGGACGTGATCACATAGTGGATCGGAGAATTTGAATTGGTGCTTAGCGTTTGTGTACACGGGCTCAATTCATAAGAACCTGTGGTGACACCATTGTAGGTGTGTTTGATTTCTTGAAAAGGAATCAAAGAGTCAGTTAGACTCAAGGGGTAGATAAAGAGTGATCCTGCGTGGACCTTAACCCAAGGGTTGGGGGTCTGCACCATATAGGAGTCATCATCTTCTTCGACAGAGTCATCTGGGCAGATGATGATCTCATGCTCTAAAACATTGAAGACCTGCATCAAATTTTTAATGACGTACGCAACTCGCGGAGTTGTTTCTGATAGAATGTCTGGGTTCGGATTTGAATCATCACCTGATGCATCAATCTTCTTTGCAATGTTTTATGGCACCATAATCCTCAAGGAAAAAAAATTCACTTACCTGTTACAAGAGAAGATGTAAGCTCTACACTGGACAAAAATTGCTAATTGCAAATGGTAAACATGACTTTGAAATTCTAAGTGCTTTATTCAAAAGGTCTATTGATCTTTCTATAGCTTTACTAACAAAGAATTTATTAAACTTAATGGAATTCATTACCTGGTGATTCGCAATCCTTATTTGAAATCATTAACCTTAACCCATCATAATTGTCATTAATACTTCGACGGTTCGCGTTCGGGAGTTTTGTATGTGACAGGGTGGAAATATCTCGAAATCTGAATCCGTGAAGGAGTTAATCTATGAGTAATCACTTTTAAACCTTAATTAATCATGTTTAAAACATTAACTTTAAGTGTTTTGGAAGTTCAGACTTCGGAAGTTTTGAATATAGCACAAGAGAAATTTCCTGAAATCTGAAACTGCGAAGCAATTAATATATGAATAATCATCCTTAAGTGCTTAATTAATCATGTTTAAAAAGTTGTATTAACTTCAAATGTTTTGGAAGTTCGGACTTCAAAATTTTTGAATATAACACAAGGGAAATGTTCTGAAATCCGAAACTGAAAAGTAATTAATTAACTCCTAATCATGACTCATTAAAGTCGCTAACCATTTTATTAACTCCTCGAAAACCCTTTTTACATTTTGTAATCACTTTACTTCGATGCTTGGATAATTCGAGGATTGTGAAGTCAAAAAACTCCTGAAGAGTAATCTCTCAAAGTGACATGGCAGGGGTGACGTCATTCTGATAATGTGTCAAGAAAAGAGAGGTGTCACGTGTCACTTGAAAATGTGTGAATCATTTGACGTAGATGTCAAAACTGAGTGCGACGTGTAAACTCAAGGATAGATTTTTAAAGGACACATGTCTTATAACTCGTGCTCATGAGTTATTTTAGGAAAAGTCATGAGAGGTTATCTTTGGGTTTTAGAGTTTCAGGGTTTTTCGTTGTTTGGGTTTGTTGTAACACCTGAAGCATGGAGCTACAAAGCGACCGTTGCAGACGTTCTTTTAAAACTCAGGCGGCTCCAAAACCTTGGAGATTATTAGGATCGTTAGATAAAACTAAGGAAACTTATCAATGGTAGATATTGAAAGTGACTTATTTCTAAATAACAACCAATGGGTTTGATTTAAAATTAAAATGAAACTCTCTAAGTTTATGCTTTTTTGGGTAAAATTTCACTTCTAAGAGGTGGAAAAATATTAAAGCTCAAAAGTTCAAAATTATGCATGTTCCAACAGTTCCTTTGGACTTGATGTATGGGAGAGATGTCGATTCAAATGAACAAATAAATGAATACAGATCCCGCAAGTTCATCCATAGGATCTAGCAGGTACACCAAGCAATCAGGGAATAGTTGGAGAAAATTCAAGCATAGTATAAATCTTGGCATGAAAAACACAGGGTTGATCATCAGTTCCAGGTTGAATACCACGTATGGCTTCACATCAGCAAGGAGATATTGAAGTGTGAAGTAAATAAACTCAATCCCATACGTTATGGACCCTTCACTATTTTGGAGAAATGCGGTACCAATGCTTTTCATCTAGATCTTCCACCTTATAGGCAGATCTACTCAGTTGTAAAAGTAGAGAAATTTAAACTTTTTGAGCCTCCCATGATCATGGATCAAGATGAGGAAGTTTCAATACCTTCAATTGATGAGTTTACTTCTGAGTACATGGATGAGTTAAAGTAAGATATCATCATGGACATAAGGATGAGGACTTCACGCAGGGGTGATGTTGATTATCTTCGAGTAGGATTAAAGGGCACATATCCAAGCAAGGCAAAGTGGATTGAAAAGGACAAGGTGAGGGAACTCTTCCCTCACTTATCTGTTGATTGATGAAATATTTTGGTGGTCCAAAAATCTCTTAGTGGGAAGGAGTGATCCAAAAAGGATCCATATAAGACTAAGGACAGCTCTGAATTTGTAGAAGCAACTCATGAAGCTCAAAATGGCCTCAGGAAATAGAGAAAGGGCATAAATTCAAAGTCCTGAAAACTCAGTGAAAATGGCATCATCGCGAAAAGTGTTGTGCAAGATTTCCAACGAAGTAAACGTCTCGTCAAACAGAGTTATAGATTGAAAGATATTTGTGGTCAAATTTTGGTCAACCTAGCCCAATCAACAAGGGATGAGTCAACATTCGTACTACTGACATCAACATCATAACGGATGACACCAGCATCTGTACAGTGTACGTGGCACATGTAGGAGGTGAAATGTGTCATCATGACATTAGCATGGTGATGTGGCAGCACCATAGGTTGTCATGTGTCACTCATTTTTGGCTTTTTTGGCTCGATCTGTGGACAAATGAAAAAGTGCCTCGTGGAAGTCCGTTCAACCACATGGCAAACCATACAGTAATGTGGCAGGTGACATGGTAGGATGATGTGGTAGGTGACTATATAGGTGGTTGGTGTGGCCCAATGGTTGGTTTCCACATGGCCCAGTCATGGGCTACCACGTGGCAGTGGGAAAATGCCAAATGAGGTCCCAAGAACCGGATTTCAAAAAATAAAAAGGTGGGTCCGCCAAATCTAGTAGAACCCTACCAGATATGGAGGCCCAACGGACATATATAAACTACCTCCAAAAGTTGGCGGAACCACCATACATATATATGCATATAAGTTATAACAAACACCCAAAAGAGGAGGCTTGCGGGCTCGACCCTAGGACCACCCCCATTGCATATGCCTTAACTATAGCTCCACCACTGTTGGGCCAAGCAACCCCATTGTTATTAACGCCCGCAATTTTTATTTAAAAATTGAAATCAACCAGTTCATCGAGGAGGCGCACGACGGTATGATCGAGCACAGTTTTCGATTCATATTTTTGGAATTAATCGCAGGTTGCAAGGCACGAAAACCGAGACAATTTCTCTTGGGCCTGGGAGTGCCAGAGTTAGATTGAGGCTTAGAGATAGTAATTTTTGGGTAATTTGATGCCACGAATTCAATGGTGTTTTCTATTTTCTGATCTGAGCAAACCTTCTGGAGCTTAATTCCAGAATGAGGTATACTTATGTATTTTTTCAAATTCTTTTGTCGAGTTAATAAAAAGGCCTACCCAATTGAGAGCAGCACCTAGAGACATAGTCCACCAGGGACGAACTTCGTTATCAAGTTTTGTGTTCCAATTTGATGCTTATGTATCTTCATTATTAAGCTTTTCCTTCTTTAATGGTGCACTTTAATTTATGCTCATTTAATACAATTCTTTATAAGTCACTTCGATGAAAATATCATGGATCAAGGTGGATAACTAGGTTTCCCTTGAGGAAGGTAACTAGGTTGACCCTGAGGAGGGTAACGATTTGGCCCTTGGGTAGGAAAAGACAATTGAGCTTGAGGACCCCAAGTGGGATTCGGGACTCCCAGGAAAGGTTGTCAAGAATGTAGTCCAGAAGAATTGGATTTGAAATTCCTCATTTCAAGTTAGGGTATGATGGACCTCCCTGATGTGTTTGATGGAAATGACCTCCTTGGGGTGGTCCCCAGGATT
>JASDQU010500929.1:66488-77066 GCA_032191745.1 Picea mariana | reverse complement strand
GATTCCAAAGAACTATTCCATCAAATGTAAACATAATTATTCCAAAACCCTATTGCAACATATCTAAACAAAGTAGAGAGCACAAGCTATTTTTAGATGCTATTGTATGAATTTATCATTATATAATGTATAGATTGACCTTTTTAAATTTCAAATTGTGTGATTAAATGATGCATTGTCTTTGTTTGTTATTTTTTATAATTCATTAATTAAATTACAAGTACTTTTTTTATTTTCTATATTCTTTTTATATTCCCTATGTTATCTATCTTGATACCCTTTGAAAATTGAGGAATCCCTTCAATGATTCTCAAAAGTTGTGTACCTATCCTCCCATCCCTAAACCTTTTTTAATGTGAGAGAGACACATAAGCAGGTGTGCAATGCATCCCTAGAAATATAAAAATTGTCGTAACCTTTAAGAGAAATGAAATTTAAAAGAATGTACTATAATTTTAAAAACTTTAATTTTACATGAGCCAAAATTTACATGAAAGGATAAATGTTTCACTTTGGTCTAAAATCTCACTTAAAGTGTCCCACTTAATGATCTCAATATTAAATTAGGATCTTCTAGACACTTTAGTAAGTCCAAATTCTTTAAAATTACATGAGCCGAAATTTACATGAAAGGATAAATGTTTCACTTTGGTCTAAAATCTCACTTAAAGTGTCCCACTTAATGATCTCAATATTAAATTAGGATCTTCTAGACACTTTAGTAAGTCCAAATTGCTCAATATTTTTTCTTTTTTTGGCCTCAACAATTTCATCTTCTTGCACATTATTTTTCCCATTTTGATCAACATGACATACAAGATGGATTTTAATTGCAATATTCCATGTTGCATACAAGAAATAATGTTTATTGTGCACAAAATCGTCAACAAACCTACCTCGATCCTAAGGGTTTAGTTAAATAATGTCTATTGTGCACAAAATTGTCAACAAACCTACCTCAGTCCTAAAAGTTTAGTTTGTATTTTGAGTTCTAAATATCATTTATACCAATAAGATAACTCGCAGTACCTAGATTCCATAACTACCTTAAAATCTTATGAATGAAAAAAATTAAAACAAGTTTGCATATCACAACCACCTTTTTATGTATGCAAGGGAGGTAGAATCTTTTATTTTTATTTTTGAATTTATATACATTTTAAAATATTCACATCATAGTAATTTTTTTTATGAAGCATAGTTAAAAGCAGATGATTACATAAAATCAACGGATAAAAGTTGGCAAATTGCAAGAAACTAAGATAAATTGATTCAATTATTTAATTGTATATAACTTTGAAGTTGTAGATGGGCAAATTGTGAAAACAAAAAGGTGGTTTATAAGAATTCAGAGATGATGTAATCACATAATAATAATGGTAAATGATGAAGATCAGAATTTAAAACAAATATATTAAAATGGGCCTATATATTCTGGAAAAATATTCTTCTCTTTTTACAAAGTTGTTCAAAATTTACATATTCCCAAAAGCACATTGAAATAAAAACACACAATCAATGTGATTGAAAAAATTGGTTACGGAAAAAAGTATCGATAAAAATAAATATAATTCAATCCCAGCTATCTAAAATAATAGTTGAAGGCATTGTCCTTTGTAGCGAATGTCAATGCTAGAAAACCTTGAGATCATCTTTTTTTTTATTTAGCCCCAAGACTTCAATTTCTAGCACATTTCTTGAATTTTTACCTTATTTTAGTTAAACATTTAACTTTTTGATAGAGATTTAGTTTTTTCTTTTTTTTTCAATATTGATTGGGAAGTTTCTTTTGCATTCTCATTTTTTATCTACATTGGATGTAGTTTAATTGACTTTTATGACCCTTCATTGTATTAATGAAATCATCTTATCTTAACTTATTTTTATAAAATCTTACTTATTTTTATAAAATCTCAATTAATAGCAATGATTCTAAAAAAATTATTCCATTACATTTAAAAACATAATGATTCCAAAAGTTTATTTCTAACATATGTAAATAAATTAAAGAGCATAAGCTATTTTTAGATGATATTGTATGAATTTATCATTATATGATGTATAGATTGACCTTTTTAAATTTCAAATTACTTAGATTAAATGATGCATTGTCTTTGTTTGTTATTAGTTATAATTCATTATTAATAAAATTACTAGTATTTTTTTTCTATATATTTTATTTATATGCAAGGTAGAATCTTTTATTTTATCTATTATATATACATTTTAAAAGATTCACACCATAGTAATTTTTTTTATTTTTTTTGATGAATGATAGTTCAAAGTGGATTCTTACATAAAATCTAATGGTTTGTTATTAGTTATAATTCATTATTAATAAAATTAACTAGTATTTTTTTTCTATATATTTTATTTATATGCAAGGTAGAATCTTTTATTTTGTCTCTTGTATATGCATTTTAAAAGATTCACACCATAGTAACTTTTTTTTATGAAGGGTAATTTAAAGTGGATTCTTACATAAAATTTAATGGATAAAAGAGAGTTGGAATATACTTGAAGTCATTGTATGTAACTTTGAAGTTGAGTTAGCAAATTGCAAGAAAATAAGAGAAAATAAGATAAATTGATTATATTATTTAGTTGTATGTAACTTTGAAATTGTAGATGGGGAAATTGTAAAAATAAAACAAAGATGGTTTATAAGAATTCAAACATGATTTCATCACATAATAATAATAATAATAATAATTGTACTTTGAAGTTGTAGATTGGAAAATTGTAAAAATAAAATAAAGTTGGTTTATAAAAATTCAAACATGATTTTATCAAAGAATAATAATAATAATAATAATTGTAAAGTTGTTCAAAATTTACATATTCTCAAAACACATTGAAATTATTGAGGCTTTTTTTTATCAACATGACATATAATATTGCTTCTAATTACAATATTCCATGATGCATACAAGAAATAATGTCTATTGTGCACAAAATAGTTAACAATCCTAGTTCGGTCCTAAGGATTTAGTTTGTAATTGAGTTTTAAATATCATGTATACCAATAAGCTCCTTTGTGGAGGGTGCACTTGCTCTTGAGTTACCACTTTTTAAGCACTACATTTTTCTAACTCCTTAATTTTCCTTTTTATTTTCATGTTATCATATTTTCAAGTCCCCTTTATAAGGTTTCAATTTATAGCATCATTGCTTCAGGACTGGGGAGAATGCAGAAAGGGTCGAGCTCAAGTATGGACTGGATTTCGAGAGTCCTTCGTTATTATCCCTTTCTTTATTTAGCATTATTATTTGTTTATTATTCATTTACTAGCAGCGGCAATCAAGCTCTAGGACTTTATCCCCTCATCTCATGAGAGAATGAACCATGACCCATTACTAAAGTTTAGTAGACTGTGAAAAGCTCCAGGACAGTAAGTGTTAAGTATGGTAGGGAAATGGAAAATTACCTTTGTGAGGCCCCCCTGGTAGTGCACCTTTTCCTTGGTGGTGACAACAAGAGACTATGGTGCAAATTATGGCCACCAAGGTGAAACATGGAAACATGCGTAACTTCTTGAGCTTATGATCCATTATCCAACTTTAACCAACGATCTTAATTCGTATTCCAAGTATATTAAGCACAATAGCTTGTATGAAAAAAGAACTAGCAAACTTCATGCTGACATTGGCTTACCATCTCCGAGATACTATGTCAATTGGATGTGATGAGATTTGTTGATCTAAAGCAGAAGAGGCAATCTGAGGGGGGATGTTGGACTATCATGGGTGGACATGTTGATCAACATAAAAAATGGGAGTGATTTTCTTCATTATGGTCCATGAGACATGATCTCCTCCAGTTACCCATGAGCATGGGGTGGTATTATGAAGCACTTCCCTTAGTCATTTCTAGAGCCCAATGGAGGGTAAGGTATGAGTTAATATTTGAGGGAGGGATAACTAGTCCACTCTAGTTCTTCCACAAAATTTGGTGTGTTTTTGAAGGCTTCATCCTTTGTAGCCAAAGCCAATGCTAGCAACCCTTGACATCCACTATTTTACTAAGTGTTAAGACTCTTCAATTTCTAGCATATTTCTTATACTTGAATTTATTTTAGTTAAACATTTAGCTTTTTGATAGATATTTAGTTCTCTCTCTCTTCTTTCAATATTTATTAGGGAGTTGTTTTTGCATTCTCACTTTTTGTAACTACATTGGTTGTAGTCTAATTCACTGGATTTTACGGCCAATCATTAGACATTAATGAAATTATCTTACCTTAACTTATCTTTATAAAGTCTCAATTGACATCGATGATTCCAAAGAACTATTCCATCACATGTAAACATAATGATTACAAAAACCTATTGCAACATATGTAAACAAATTAGAGAGCACGAGCTAATTTTATATGGTATTGTATGAGTTTATCATTATATGATGTATAGATTGATTGTTTTAATTTTAAAATTGGAATGTGTTGTCTTTGTTTGTTATTAGTTATAATTCATTATTAATAAAATTACTAGTATTTTTTTTTCTATATATTTTATTTATATGCAAAGTAAAATAATTTCCCTGTATTCTCTACCTTGATGTCCTTTGAATTTTGAGAATCCCCATCCTCCCATCCCTAAACCCTTTTTACTCTCATAAACACACATAACTAAGTTTGCAAGGCATCCCTAGAAATATATAAATAGACATAATTCTGAAGAAAAATGAAATAAAAACCTTAATGGATACTTACTATCATTTCAAAAACTCCAAAATTACATGAGCCAAAGTTTACATGAAAGAAGAATTGTTGCACTTTGGTGTAAAATCTCACTTGAAAAGTGCCCCACTTAATGATTTCAACTCACTTGAAAAGTTTCCCACTTAATGATTTCAATGTTAAATCGGGATCTTCTAGGAAATTTAGTAAGCCCAAATTGCTCGATCTTTTTGCCTTTTTGTGACCTCAACAATTTCATCTTCTTGCACATTATTTTTTCATTTTGATCAACATGACATATAAGATGGCTTCGAATTACAATATTTCATGTTGCATACAAGAAATGATGTTTATTCTACATAAAATAGTTAACAATCCTAGTTGACTCGGGGGTTTAGTTTGTAATTGACTTTTAAATATCATTTATACCAATAAGCTAACTTGCACTAAGTAGATTAAATAGATACCTTAAAGTTTTATGAATGTAAAAATTGAAAACATTTGCATATGATAACCACTTTTTTATGCATGCAAGGAAGGTAGAATCTTTTGTTTTGTCTCTTAAATTTATATGCATTTTAAAATATTCACATCATAATAATTTTTTTTATGAATTTTAATTCAAAGTTGATTTTTACATAAAATCAAATCGATAAAAAAGACTTGAATTACTACTCATTGTATGTAGGTTTGTATGTAGCTTTGAAGTTGTTGACAAATTGCAAGAAACTAAGATAAATTGATTTTATTATTTAGTTGTATGTAACTTTGAAGTTATAGATGGACAAATTGTAAAAATTAAATAAAGGTGATTTATAAGAATGCAGAAATGATGTAATCACATAATAATAATTGTAAATGATGAAGGTCATAATTCTAAACAAAGATTAAAATAGCCTCCTATATTGTGGAAAAACATTCTTCTCTTTTTACAAAGTTGTTCAAATTTTACATATTACCAAAACACATTGAATAGAAACACAATAAGTGTGATTGATTGAAATCATTGACTAGTAAGAAAAAAAAAAGTGTTAATAACAATAAATATAATTCAACCCCAACTGTCTAAAATAATAGTTGAAATGAAACATTTAATTCAATTTTTTTTTTATTTCTCTTCTGTTCAACTGTCTTTATTAACAAATAAATAAACAAAAAATAGTTTACAATTCTCTGTTGCATGCAGACCTAGGTTAAATTGTGCCTAGGCATTTTATTCCTTGTATCAGTTATCTCCTCATAGTTCTTTACGTTATCAAATTCTCAATCTTAACCTGCCTCGATCAGATTGTCGATTGATCCAATATTAGCATGCTAAAATTTCTTGGCGAATCTGGATCTTCATCCTTGATCTACCTTCATAGTGTGTGGTTAACTGCTGCAACTTTTCTTCTCATTGGCATCATCGTTCGATTCGGTGTCACTGACATTTTGCTCCTGAACTCGAACCCTTTTCCCTTAAAGTCTTAGAATATAGAACAACTGTAAAGTGCTGCTTCAAATCTAAATATGAAATCGAAATATGAGATGTTTCAAATTTACTACCTTTATAATTTCAGAAATATCACAGATATTATAGGCTGCTTCCTCCCGGTTCTGCTCATGTTATTATTGGAGCTATTCTCAAAACAATAGATGATACCTAGCAGGTCTGGAATTTGACCTCCCACATGAAGTTTTTTTTGTTTTTAAAAGTATTTGACATGTGGATAAAAAATCTCCAAGTCAAACACTTATTCAGATCAAAAATTAGAACCACCTAGCATACCTGTCATAAATTCTAGATACTTAGTTTACTATAGATATAGCTTAACCTACCTAGATGACTCAGTGGACATGGGTTTGTTGGAGAAGTAAATATAACAGTAAAAGAGATTTAATTAGTTCCAGTTGGATCTCATCGAACCCATATATTGGAGAAAAGTATGAGTCCTTCCAACCCATATATTGGAGAAAAGTATGAGTCCTTCCAACCCATATATTGGAGAAAAGTATGGGTTCTTCCTGTTGCACACAAAAATGTTCTTCCTCCATTTTGAAACCACCCCTAAAATTTAAATGACGAACCTGAAAAATAAATAACGTCATCAAATTTTAATTTTATAGCGAGGATAAATTTGAAATTCCAAACCTATAGATGATACCCAGTTTCTATATCTCACATCAGTCAATCGATATAGTTACTAAGAGCGTAGTCTAAACGTTCTACTTTTTGGCTCTTTTCCGGTGATTTTTTCAGTATGATTTTGCTAGAAATCTAATGAGGAATGGTTGGATTTGCAGATTTGAGTGGGTAAGTTTGTATAATCTGAGTGCTCCATGGGTTTTTCAATATGATGAATCCATTAATGCAATTTAAACAAGAAGAAAATAGCAATTTTGTCCAGATTTNAAAAAAAAAAAAAACTTTTAACCAAAATCGTTACTAATCGTTACTAAACGAATCTTCTGTAGACCGGATACTTTAGATTTGAGAACAGCATGGGCAGGATTCTTCCTTGTTTCTGTTTTTACTCCACTTCATATAACGCCCGTTGATATATGTCTCCCTTGGAATTAAATAATACCACCTACATTAGCCTATGCCCAGTAGAAAAAATAATCACTTGGATGTGCTCATAAATCGAGGTATTCTACACTTGAATGGAAAAGAGCGGTTAGTTAAATTAATGCATGTCTTTCTATTTCACTCAGAGAAAGTACACTATTGCAGTCCACTGTCCAGTCGCGACACCGAGATTCCGGAGAGTGGACATCAAATTGGTAGAAATTCAGTTGTCTAGAGTGCAAATTTATAATCTATGATAAAAAAAATGAAGTTAATTTGTTACACATGTTATCATTCTATAATTTTCTTTGACTGTGGAAGGAAACTTTTAGATTGGAAGCTAGCCCTTCCAATCCAGAGAAGGCTCTCTCTGTTAACTCAGCCATAAAAAAGATTGGTTATTGGATAGGTACAATGGTTAGATCTTTAGTGAAGTGAGTTTTTCAAAATATGGTATTAGGGTTGAGAGAAACACTCATTGGGCATGGAGTCATAATAAAGCATCAAGATTTTCAAAGTGGTTAATCTAAACAAATGCACTTTAAAGGCTAGGTAGCTAGCAATCTGTCAGTGATTAAAACTATTGTAGTATGGTGATGAGAAAAAAAAAAAACATCAATTATAACAGAGCACTTGTCAGTTGATGAATTGTGTTACAATATCAGAAGATTAATGTAGAAAATTGAATGTGAGATAAAGAGCATCAACGATGAATTCTCTATTTATAATCATCCATTCAAAATAGAAGAACAAACATCATGATCAACAAAGATAGGAAACATTCATAAGGAAAAACAAACTCCAAATTACTAACACAAGAATCTTTGAGGCAAATATTCAAATCCTTCAGTTTAAAAGATTTCATTAATATAAAAAACAAATATAACAGTGAAAAAGTCTTTTTTCTCAAATCCTTAACCTTTCTATCCTTCTTTTCATTACAATATATAGGCTTACATTACATTCTAGTTCAAGAGGGTCAAATATTTAGGTTTTCCAAATTTAGGAGTTACAACTGAATAATAACCAATTACAACAGACTCCTATATTTTAGGGTTAGTTTTTTTAGTTAATTTATACATACAAATCTCAACAAATTACACTATCTTAGGATGCTCCATCCAGCTAGCAGTCGAGTAACCTTGATCTGTGGTGATTGTACCATTTCGCATCGAATTGGGAAATTTGTTGTGAAATCTTCGTTTTCAGCGATTTCGCAGTGAACTGGTAATTTAGCCTTTTCTCCCAGATGGCGAATTGGGTTGGGATTATTTTTTTCAACAAGTTAATGACGTTATAATGCTTCTCCATAAAATTTTAGCAAAACCCACTTCACGGTTCTTGTGAAAACCCCAAAATGGTTGTAGGTGATGGTGGCTCATTTCTCGAAAACCGTGAAGCATTTTGACTTGAAATTAAACACATTTGTTCATCTTACCCTGATGCATCTTCCCTCGAAATTTTATGGCAAACAGATGCACGGTTTAAGAGATATGATGAAAATACACTTTCGCTGCAAAACTGCTTGCTACAGGAAATTTCGCAGTGTGTCTGCAATTCACTGCAAAATCTTGGGTTTTCTTTAACATCAAGCCTCATTATGGCTATGTGCAATATATATAATGGTTTTGGATTTTGTATCTGATTTCATTAGACTGTGTCATGATTGCTCCATATTCAAAAGATTGATTTGAATGGAGGATTTCAAAACCTAGTTTCACGCATGGATATTAGGGTTTTCTTTAAATTGGTAGCTTGTTTGCACAAATGTTCTATCCTTCACCACTGTATCAAAAGCTTCATATGTATTCTTTTGGGAGTAAAGTGATCCAATAAACCAAACCCAATTCATAAATGAATGAATTCAAATGACTTGTCATAGAACACTAACCTAGAACCTTGACACATGGTCTTTAAAGACCAAGACCAACTAGTTACTGATTCCCTAGATAAAAAAAAAAAAAAAATACATAAAGATTAAAAAATACATAAAGATAAAGTTAACGTGCTAGAATGAAAGATTATTTCATTCCATTTCATTTGGACATAAACACGGCCTTGGGTTTGTTCGATATAGCACATCTTCGTTGTCTTTGACAAGGCGTAGGGTAAGTTGTGCAGACAAGTGTGTGGGATAAGCTATGCGGAGAATTTGGTTATGGCGAACAGAGGGCCAGAAAACAAGGGTTTTAACTTTTAAGTTATACCGTACGGATTTTTTAAAATATTTTTATGGATCCGTATAGGAATTTTTTTTTATACCTTTTGTTTTGTTTTCCGGTTTAAGGCGGGCGATTTGTTGTAGGAATGGTGCCCGAAAGAAAATATGGAACTATACAATTTTCTCCCTCTGTTCTAGCTATTTTTATTTATTGATTTATAGTATATGTATAATAAAGACACAGTTTTCCCCTATGTAGCTATTTTTATTTAATGATTTATAGTATATGTATAATAAAGATAGAGTTTTCCCCTCTGTTATAGCTATTTTTTTTATTGATGGATTTATTCTCATAACAATTTATTATTGCATTTCTTTTTAAGGTTGTTAATTGATGACCCAAAAAATGAGAAAACAATTGACTTTGTAAGTTAATAGAAATTTTTGTTTTTAAATAAATTCTTGTATAGTTGAAATATAATGGGATCTATTGTATAGTTGAAATATAAATTGAGTTGGTGCTTTTAGTTGTTGTATTAATGGAAAATAAAATAAATGAAAGGTAAAAGAAATTATATATTTATAGTAGTAATGGGTGATATCTTTTTTTTAACTTATGTTTGAAAAGACTAAATTAAAATATGTTTTATACATATTTATGTTTTATTATATAATGAATATAATCAATTTTTTAAAAGTTATAAAATGATAAGGGGCGGCAGGTGCGGGAGGATCATCAATGATTCTGAGGGAAATCAGATAACCGACTACTCTTGGGGACTTGGAAAAACAACAAACAATAAAGCAGAAGTCCTAGCAGCATACATGGGACTCAAGCTAGCTCAGAATCTGCGCATACAGGGCCTAATAGTTTTGGGGGATTCTGAAATTGTCATTAAAGAACTGAGAGGGACACCCAGCATGGAAAAATCCCTGCTCAAAAGCATATCCGCAGCCATAAATTCACTTAAGAAAAGGTTTGTGCGTCTGAGCTTTTTTCGCATCATCCGAAAACAAAATATGGAGGCTGGCAAAATGGCCAAAGCGGCTAAAACACTAGAACAAAGTAGCCTTCACACCAACCAAACCCTCTCCAATGTCTAGTTACCCTAAGCACAATTGTCCCATAGCCCCCCTCTCACTTTTAGGAACAAGTCCCTTCTCCCACGTCACTCCTACCACCTCCCCTC
>JASDQU010500929.1:12261-24632 GCA_032191745.1 Picea mariana | reverse complement strand
AGCCAAACATCCACACAATTGTCATCAATAGTGATCAATTTGAAAAAGATAAACACACTTAAAACTTAGTGGATATCACTGAGCACGAAACAAGTTATCCATACTATGCGCGGTGTGTAATTGAGAAAGCTTCATGGTGCAACTATTCCACTACACACACAGCGACATACGACCACAATATAACTCAATAAATTGTGTCTAGCTATTGATTTAGAAAATTGTGATCAACCAAGCTGCATGCACTTAGGCTTACTCAACCAACAATAGAAGATGCAATAGATATACTTGGTCCAATAATTTACTTTGCAAAACACCCTATACAGAATGCGACCTGCGCGAGCAACCCCCAAAATTCGTAACCAGTGCCAGCCATCAACCGAAACATAAAAAGTGTGAATATTAGTGATTGTATACCAACTAAAAAATTCCACTGTGGTAGAGGAACAACCAACCAAACAATCCATGGTAGATTATACATAAACAAGCACCCAATCGACATAGGGTAGAGGCCCTTCCATTAAAAATGATGAGTTACTTAGCATAAGGCGGGTGACTGTGACCTTAAAAAGAAAATAGCAATGTAAGGTTTATGCTAATATCACAGAGGCAGTGACGGGAAGCCATACCAACATGATGGCTATACGACCCACAGGTGAGCCCATACTCAAGGTAATAGACCAAAATAACTGGAAACCACTTGACAGGAGTGACAGTTTCCCTATGCAACCCCAGCCTAGAGGGTTAAGGGTTTGCACAGTAGCTCTCACAGCAGAAGCAGAACTGATTTCAGGGAGACTTCAAGGTCGAAGGTGTACACACAAGGGGTTGTGGTGCTTATGGACGGGAGGCATTCCCTTGGCAAGGCTGAAACAAGAAAACAGGGCTCTTAATTAAACCCAATAACTATGAAGACAATCATCAGTCCATGATTTTAAACAAAACCCTTCGACCAACACGCAGTGGTAATAAAGAACTATCACCCAGGAAGACTAACAATCCAATGAACTTAAACCGATACAAGTTGAACCATCTATTTTCCATTCAAATCCAAAATTCTACATAGTTGCAGCACTCAGGACAACACAAACCCACACAACTGAGCCAGAATCATTTCATAACTAGAGTGAAGTCAAGAATGGCCAAAAGAGACATACTTGTTAATCAAAATCCTTAAGACGAGAGGTGGTCGAGCAGTTTCACCCTGCTAAAAATCTGGAGCATGATCACAACAGTAAGATCAAACAACAGTCTGACTAGGGTGGCGGCCAATGGGAAGGGTAAAGGTGACATGCAGTAAATGTATGTCGCCTCCACCCATATCTCATTTACTCCACAGTACATGCCAACGAGCCTTCCATTAATCACCATTAATCAACCAAGGCATCAATAGTATCAACACATTTAAACCATAGCATAATCCAAATCCACATAATAATCCAACCATTTGCATTCACTTTGCCAAATGCACCACCCTTGTTTACATTCCTGATATAACTCAAATAAATCACTCAACCACTACACAATCTAAACGATCATGTGTAGCATCATCATCAAATAGTGTGGTCAACATTTAACTGAAACATATCATAATCACCATAAAAACGCAAGCCATTAGTTCCATGAGCCACCAACGTTATAACATATGTAATTCAGCCACTGATTCCATTAATCAATGCATAACCATTGCATTGTCACCTTGCCAAAGTGCGCCACAAAAATTTTCACCATATGCATATATAAAAATGTAATTAAACATTTTTTATGGCCATTTCCTTGTAACTAAAGTTAACAATAACCAAAAAATATTTATGCATGTAGTATTGCAGAACTACGTTCCTTTGTACTCGTTGTAATATCTTTCCTTCTTTAAAACTTCCCTTAATATAACTTTACTAATATGTTGTTATGCAAGTGCGGTAGGAACAGTCACCATTAATGAATAGCAGGTTGTATTCACGTGAAGGGATATCATCACGAAAACTCAACTCATATCAATAACAATGATATTCTCATCAACATGTAAACCTTTGTAGCACATCATCGTAATATTGAAAATGAACATATCTTATCTTCAAAAATTCAAGGGNGGGAAGGGTAAAGGTGACATGCAGTAAATGTATGTCGCCTCCACCCATATCTCATTTACTCCACAGTACATGCCAAAGAGCCTTCCATTAATCACCATTAATCAACCAAGGCATCAATAGTATCAACACATTTAAACCATAGCATAATCCAAATCCACATAATAATCCAACCATTTTCATTCACTTTGCCAAATGCGCCACCCTTGTTTACATTCCTGATATAACTCAAATAAATCGCTCAACCACTACACAATCTAAACGATCATGTGTATCATCATCATCAAATAATGTGGTCAACATTTAACCGAAACATATCATAATCACCATAAAAACGCAAGCCATTAGTTCCATGAGCCACCAACGTTATAACATATGTAATTCAGCCACTGATTCCATTAATCAATGCATAACCATTGCATTGTCACCTTGCCAAAGTGCACCACAAAAATTTTCACCATATGCATATATAAAAATGTAATTAAAGATTTTTTATGGCCATTTCCTTGTAACTAAAGTTAACAATAACCAAAAAATATTTATGCATGTAGTATTGCAGAACTGTGTTCCTTTGTACTCGTTGTAATATCTTTCCTTCTTTAAAACTTCCCTTAATATAACTTTACTAATATGTTGTTATGCAAGTGTGGTAGGAATAGTCACCATTAATGAATAGCAGGTTGTATTCACATGAAGGGATATCATCACGAAAACTCAACTCATATCAATAACAATGATATTCTCATCAACATGTAAACCTTTGTAGCACATCATCATAATATTGAAAATGAACATATCTTATCTTCAAAAATTCAAGGGGGTCCCACCTACTAGCATTATTTAGTCTTATATAATAACAGGCTTTAGCAACACTTTGCGGGAAAAACTACGTTGACGTTTTCAATCGTCAACAAGTCCTCGCATTGAGAGAAAATCTTTCTGAACGACAGTTGCTAGCACTGGCCTTTTATCTTTAAAGAATCTTGTGGTGGCAGGAGATTTAAACCTAATAATCTCATTCGAAGAGGTCTGGGAAGGTTCGTCTGCCTCGGGTCACCTAGCCGTATTCTTTAAAGATATGTTCCTTTATCACAGACTAGTGGATGTCCAACCAGATATTCTAGCTCCGATGTGGTGGAATGGTCGCTCGGGAAGTGATCAAATTGCCAAGAGGCTGGACAGATTTTTGGTATCGGAGAACTTTCTCTTAGAGGTCAGTTTATACAGATCATGGGTTGAATTCCCATATGTATTTGATCATTCACCCATTTTTCTTCAGTTGGAGAACACTAGTTTACAAAAAGTGTATCCCTTCAAATTCCATGCCCAATGTGTAACGGCCCCGGTCGTCATCCCACTGGTCGGGCAAACTCTACTGCGTGGAACAACATTCTCATACTTATGTAATATGCATATAAATGAAGTTAAATGGCTTAACGAAGTAACATATAATTACTGCAATCATACAGAATTAATGAAAATGAGCAGTAAGCATCATCACAACGAAATGCATGATAATATAGTAAGTATCACAGACTAACATCACATATAAATTAAGTACAACGTTAATACTTATCTTTGAAGCTATAGTAACTCCACCTACCACGTCCAGACCTTCCATGAACCTCCCATCCAAAGACCACATTGCTCATCACTCTCAGCAGTGGGTCACCCTCGAGTTGAGACCAAGCTCCACCCAAGGTAAGGGAATCCTGAACTAGGCTGAGGTTATAGGGAAACTGCACAAACTAACCGGAAGGATTCTTCCTAGGATGCCTTCTTATGCCCACTACTCACGGACTCTCATTCCCCGCATGTCTGTTCCACCCGAGAGTATACACCTTCACAAGCACAGTCCATCAGTTCTTCACCTACCTCTATGGGCCTCGGCAACAGGCCGGATCAGGAAGTCTCAGAGCTCCATAGCTGGTGTTGGACTCTCTCTGGGATAAAACCACTTCCCAACAGACCCTTCACCTGGAAAGAGCTTCTCATAGGCCTAACAGCCTGCCTCTTCAACCACGGGCCTAACCACCCGACTCTTACACCAGCTTCCACTTCAATTCCCGCAAGGTGAGGATAATAGAAACAACAATAGAAATTTGGTTAACTCACGGGTGACAGCAGCAATAGGAATTTGGGTATGGACATCCAAAAATGGCAACAGACCACACTAAGACACAACACAATTCAGGCCATATCCAATATGTTTCGTCTTCACAATAAAACAACACAGGTTGGCTTCACGGTTTTCTATTTTTAGAGATGCGTGAGGTTATGCAAAGGTCGATCCCAGAGCTCAACAGAATTCACAGAGAATGGAAAATGGATAGTGAACAATATTCCCGTGAGGGTTTCCTTCACTGTACTCAGGTATGCAGAGGGAGACGCATAGGAAAAATGGTTCAGACACCCCAGATACCCGCAAACTCGGGCGAAGACTGACATAATGAGGAGCGAACCCCCTCCACGGCTGACTTCTGCAGCTTTTAACTGCATGTGACTGGGCCAACACATGTCACCCATGAAGCTGTATGCACTCCATCAGCATGTGTTCCTCTCCAAGAACTTAGGACAACACTCAAAATTGTCCACCTTAGTTTTAAATAAATAATAATAATAAATTATTATCCCTTTCTAGAGGTAAGCCCCCTAGATTAGCCCCTAGGCCCAACACTTAGCCTTTATTTCCACCTTTCATCCCCCATTACCTTACCCACTATGTGGAAGCTTAGTCCCCCATCACTCATTCATCATGGTCAGTCTGCACGCAGAGGTGTTTATATTTTTATTAACGTTCTGCATAATTACATATACAAAAACAGGCTCCTAGCCTTAACACTTAGGCTCTCTGGCCTAATAAACTCATAAGCCTTACCAGCTTATCAATACTCGGCTCACCAACCTACAAAACATGATTTACAATTCATAAACATGATTACAATGGGGCTTTTCCTTGGGGATATTACAATCCCCTCCCCTTATTTTTGCATTGTCCTTAGTGCAACTTTCACACAACATCAACAAGATTTCCAAAATCTTCAAAAAGATGTGGGTATTCTATCGGCATAGCATCCTCATGCTCCCATGTCGCATCCTCGGGACCGTACCAAGTCCACTGGACCTTTACAAGCCCTATAGCTCAATTCCAAAGCTGTTTGTTTTTCCTGTCCAATATGCGCACAGGATGCACTTGCAAGATACCTTCTTGCTCCACCTGAATCACATTCCAATCAATAACATGATTAGCATCAGGTATATATTTCTTAAGCAATGAAACATGAAACAAATTATGTACAGTCATGGATGCAGGTAATGCAATCATATATGCAACTGACCCAATCCTTTCTAGGATTTCAAATGGCCCACAAAATCTGGTTGCCAACTTGGCACAGTTTCCCAACTTCAGAGAACTTCTATTATCTTTTACTTTCAGGAAAACATGATCACCCACTTTGAATTCTCTATGGGTTTTGTTTTTGTCAACATAACTTTTCTGCCTGTCTTGGGCAGCTTTTAAATTCTGCTTAATTTTAAGCATTTTCTCTTCCATTTCCTTGAGCAACTCTGGCCAAATTACTGCCATGTCAGCTGGATTATCCCAGCTTACTGGAGTATTTCACTTTCTACCATAAAGTGCTTCAAATGGGCTCATCTTCAATGATTCTTGATACCCATTGTTGTAAGCGAATTCTACCAAGTGTAGGTAGTCTTCCCATTTTTATGGTTTGTCCATCACATACATTGTCATTATGTCTTCTATAACTCTGTTCACCCTCTCTGTATGTCCATCAGACTCAGGATGATAAGTTGTACTAAAGTTCAAATTCGTTCCGAATCCTTTGAACAATCCTTTCCAGAAATTCGAGGTGAATTTCGGGTCTTTGTCAAACACAATTGTTTTAGTAATTCTGTGTAGTCGTGCCACTTCCTTCACGAAAATATCAGCAACATTTGCTTCCTGTTGACAGCCATTTTTCATTTTTATCTTTTTCTTATAAGCTGCCTACACAAGGGTTTTGAACCCTAAATACTTATCGCAATATTTTAAATAAAACGACATGATTATCTTGCGCATTTGCACACCTGCTTTTCGTTTTTATTTTCACGACTGCAAGCATGAAAAATTTAAGTTGGAAGTCATGTCGATGGCATTAAAATCGTCACTGGATTATTACAAATAATCTTGTTCATGTGGTCTTTTACCTCTAACTCAATAATGGTCACACAGTTGGCAAGACACCAAACCTTTACTCACTTTGCATTTTTGTTAAATGTGACTTCATTTTATAAATTCATGGTGCAATGATTTTTGGTGTCTTTGATTAAATCCTTGATACAGTGGTGGTATGATATTCTATTGTTTTTTATCAAATCCTTGGTGCTATATCCGAAATGTTGTTTTGTTTTAAATCATACACATACTGTTGTTGACCAATTGTTGATTATGAACATAATGGTTTGCAAATAGTTATTTGATATTTGGATTGTGATGTGAATGATTGGAATTACCATCGATTGTACATATCGATATGAGTGTTTTGCATGGTTTTATTTTACTCCACCACCCACGCACGTATCTCAGGCTACCTCTGTCTGTTTGGGGGAAACCTGTGAGCATTTGGTCCTGTGTCTACCTTGTCCAGCCCCCTCACCGTTTACCCCGACTGTGTGCTCTCTCTTATGGCCCCTGTAGTGCGCATAGAACCTAATGGTGTCCAAACGCTGCTTTCATTTGACAATGGTCGTGAGGACTTGGAGAGTAATGGCTGGTTAATGTTCATCCAAAAATTTGAGGGTTTCAACCTCGTGGTCGCTCAACAGTTCGCCCTCACATTCGATGGATGTAGGGCCAAGGTTGGAGACATTCAACTTGAATTGAACGAAGGATTCCTCAGCTCAACCACGGGTTTGCCAGCTAAAGGGAAGAGGTGGTTTAAGAATTCGAAGGTGGATGAAGTGTCGTGGCCGCTCCTGTTTACATCGAGGAAAATTGTTAGTTGTGACAGAGGTATGCCAGTCACTGCCCTTAAGTCTAGGTGGCATGATTTATTGGCCATTGTTAAGCAATTCGTGACTTGCAAAGGTTGTTATGGTTTAGTGTTTCTTTACCATCTCCGGTTGCTTATGAATTTCATGGATTTCCCTTTGAATATGCCTCACTACCTCCTACGCAGTCTGTATAAAATGTCTAAACGATTTAAGAGGGAAAAGGTTGATTCCAGCCTTTTCCATCACTGTTTGATCAAAATCGTTATTGTCCATCATTTAAGGATGAGTGGTGATTGTTGGCAAGCTTTCCTATCAAGGAATGGCTTTTCCACTCTTGAGTATATTCAAGTGGACAAGACCGTGGTCACTGAAACCCTTGTTGGGCATGTCGTGCCACCTCCTACCCTCCTACCCGCTGTCAAACCCTCGACCTACCATGACGCTGACCTACCCGACGCCATGCCTAGTTCATATTCGAAAGACAATGCTAAGACTGTTAAGAGGCCTGCAAGAAAAAAGGGGAAGGGTAATACAGATGTCAACAGCAGGGGAAAGAAAGCTACACGTTGGGTGTCTAGGTGCGCTTGGAACAAGCCCAAAAAAAATACAGACCAGAAGCCTATTCTTTTGAGTGAAGATTCAGACTCTAAGATTGAACGCTTTTTGACTGAGGAATACCTGTACTCTCATGGCCTCTATTCTGTCAAACCCTATGACTACGTGTCCAACCTTCCACCGTGCCTTAAGAATGAACCTAACTTCACCGGAATTAAGCTTGACGGTGGAACCCCTGGTAATTTAAAAGAACCCTCACCTGTAGTAACTCGGCCCGATCAACCACAGTGCACTCAATGCAACTCTTGGCTCGAACAATACTACACAGATGTTCCTCTATTGCAATCCAAAATTAAGTCCTTAGAAGACCGGGTGACGGTGTTGTCTAAGAAAAATGATAGACTGCAAGCCAACGATAAGAGGCATATGACCACGGGTTCTATCGTGTTCAAAAATGTTGAGGCAGCTACTGCCTTTGTTAACTCAAAGTTATCCTGACCGAATCATATTCCTACAGCCAAGGTACACTCGAATTTCAATGGGAATTGGATCTGCTGTGGCAGTTTAGAACATGCTTTTTGTTACATAGTTTTGGTTTAGGTTGTTAGTCTTAGGCAGAAATAGGAATCTGGGAGATTGTTCCCATATTTTTTGCAAACAACTTTTGATGATTCCCACAGGGATTGTTTCACCCTATGGCCTTTAAATACTTATTATTTTTTGTAAACAACCCATCACTGTTGGGAGAACAAAGCCTATGGACCTATGATTATACAGACTCGAATGAAAGTGGATTTTTTGTAACAGCTTTAGCTTTCAATTTATCATACTTTTGTTCAAGTTGTGTGCATTTTAATTTGTAATCAGAATCTTGACTACTTTAGATATCAAGATTTGTTGCAGGTTGATGCGTTATGTTTTAAATTCTATCCATAGTTGATGTATCTCATTTTTGTTCACAACAATTACTCTGTTTGAATTTAATGAATAGAAGGTTTTTCTTCTTTGTTAAATAAACAGTTATGTACAAATCGCCACAATGGGATTTATCTAAATGTGATGATCTGTAAACTATAAGATTGTTGTTGTTTTATGTCTTGTTTGTTCTGTCATTCGTATTCAAAGAGCATTGTTGCTTCCTATTTACGAGAGGCTTGTGGAAAATCTGGTGCGGCTTTCTCCCATCAAACAGCTAAATTGAGTATTGTGAACAAGACAAATAGGAAGCGTTTCTACAGGTTAGTTTGTTAGTGTTATTCAATTAGTTAATTAATATATAAATTTCTTGTAATCTGAACACGTTTCATTGTTCATCTCTATAGTTCAGATTTACAGTTAGGATTGTTATTTTAATTGCTTAGCTTAGACAGTTGTCATTGTATTTCTGTCTCATAAAGATTATAAAAATAAAAAATTATAGCTTCGCTGTCATAAGACAATTCACAAATGATTTTGCAAATTTCGATTAAAATTTGTATCTTGTAAATACTGTAAATATAATAGAGATTTGATCATATCGATAACTGTACATTTAATAAATAGGATTATTGTTTTATAATATTAGTTAGTAAACTGTATATATATTTTAGATTTGTACATAGTTTGCAGTAGCTGTTTTTCACTTAGATTAGTTTCTTTAGCTTAGTTTTTCTTTCGTTTTATTAGAACTTAGGTTGGCTAATGAAGCCACTAAACCCATCGAGGTGAATCATTCCAAATGTCTTGGGTTAAGTAGACAACCCCGGACCGGATTCACTTCTCCAGTTGACGAGCGTGCAATTTTGCCCGTCAACAAATGGCGCTAGAAGGAGGGCCTGAAAATTATTAATGGCACGAGACGGTCGCAAGACTTCTCCACCACCCAACTGATCACCTATAGTGACAAGAAGTTATTCAAACGACAACGTTGACCCTCAAACATCAACCACATCAAACGACGATCCACAGATCACGGTTGAACCAGTAACTCCAAACCCCGCAGGTGGTGACCTACAAGAGATTGTCCACCAATCTCTCATAAGAACACATAGTGCCTTAGCCCATTTAAGCTAACCAAACCGTCCTTTGGGCCAACCACTAGATTTCTCTGATATCAGAGAACAACTTGGAGGCACTAACTTCATTTTAAACCCTACAGATCCAATCCTCACTCCTGTAGCAGGAGGATCTGGTGTACCACCCTCACCACCTCCATCATCCCCTTCTTCTTCTGGAGAAAACTCTTCTGACGAAGGCAGTTCCTCTTCCCAGCCTTCGACACCGCCCCCACCAATGGCCAACCAGAGAAATCCTATCAGACCTTGGCTTGACCAAGATGTTGTAGCCATACCTGGAGCTCAGCATCCCTTACCCAAACATCCGGAGAAGTGGCTCCCCAAGTTTGACCCGGACTCTAAACAGATCGTCGAAGATCACATTAAAAAGTTTATGTTAGCCATTAGACTCCGTAATGTCGAGCACAAAGATGTAGTCTGTAGGTTGTTTCCTTATACTTTTGAGGCCAATGCCTCTACCTGGTACTTTGCCCAGCAGCCCCATACGATCGTGTCATGGGAGAAGTTCGAATCCTACTTCCTTGAGAAGTTTGGAGACGATAAGTCCCCAGAAGTTCTAGTCATGGAGATTTCTAGTTTAAGAATGAACCCCAAAGAGAAAATTAAAGAATTTAACCAAAGATTCTTAACACTAAATAACCGAATCCCTACGGATTCGATGCCTGCTGATAATCTTATCATAGCCTACTATACTAAAGCCTTACATCAAAGTATAGTCATTTGGGTAAAGCGATCTAAGAAATCCACGTTGTTAGAGGCCCTCGAAGAGGCCAGTCAGATTGAGAAAGACATCCTTAGTTTAAAAGACACTACTAGCAACGAAACAGAGACTAGTTCATCTTCCAAAAAAAAAATCGAAATCCTCCCTAGAACTGCTCAAAATAAAACACAACCTGAAAGCTCAGATTTAGAAAACTTAACAAAAGTCGTTCAAAAACTGTCAAATCAAGTTATAGATTTGAAAAGGACGGTCGAAGAATCTTCTTTGAGCAAAGGGCCTTACAAACCCCCGTTCAGGAAGCCTTTTCCCAACCGACCTAATCCAAATGCCGAGGGCCTAAATCTAGAAAGCCTGCAATTCGCTCTTCAAACGATTCTAGAAGCCCAGGATAACTTGATGCCTCCTGAAACTTCTGAGGAAGTAGTTGAACAAGAGACAGTTGAAGAAGAAGAACCTTCTCCGAACATTTTTGGACACTTCTCGGATAGCATTTTTCAAGCTAATTTCGAGACAGTACATCCCTACAATACTAGGAGTAAGATAGCAAACAAATCTTCCTCTGAAAACACTACGACTTTGCCCCCAAAACAATCTAAACCAGCTGAGACTAAACAGAGTCATGTAAACCCAAACTTAGATTATGATTTAGTTGAATATCTAAAAAAGTTAAGGGCTAACATTTCTATTTATGAATTATTAAAGTTTTCGTTTCTGCTACAAAAAATGTTATAGAATATCGCAGAAAATAGCAAAAACGGTAACAAGGTTGTTCAGAACAATCCAAAAGTTCCCCAAAAGGATTCCGCTAAGAACAAGTCTGATCCTCATGAGAAGGGAGGCCTTCCTGTAAATAATGTAACAAATGTAGATAAATTAGCTTTAGAAGCTGCGAGTAAAAAGTCACAAGCTTCCACCATTAGTACTCGCAGAAATGTACCTCCATTTTTGTTAACTTTCAAAATCTTTAATAGGAACGTGCACAATTGTATGGTAGATTCGGGAGCGTCATCCAATGTAATGCCATGGTCTGTATGTCAGAAGATTAATGTTGAAGTTGAACCATCCACCTTAAAAATCATCCAACTTGATCAAGCTAGTGTTAAAGTTATAGGCGAATTAAGGAATGTGTTTATAAGATTATCGTCTAACCCCAAAGTTCATCAAGTGATTGATATTATTGTTGTGGATATTCCAAAAGTTTATGGTTTGTTTCTAAGCAGAGACTGGTCGGAGAAGCTACACGGCTATTTCGCGACAGATTGGTCTCACCTATGGCTGCTCGAAAACGGCAAGCCCAACAAAATCAAGGTAAATCGTCAACACTACCTAAAGCTCACAGTCACAGATTTAAATGATCCCAATGAACCATTTACACCTTCTGCCGATTCACCCGAAATACAAGGGATGGATACCTTTTTCGACAACTTCATGGCCGAGACTTCCTCTATCACTAACCTGGAGCAGCAGTCTGAGATTGTAGCATATGCAGCCAGCAGTTTCTCCACAATGGCCTCATGCACCCGATAAAAATCAAATATGGTCTCTTTACTTTGACGGGTCAAAGTCCAAGGAAGGAGTTGGTGCAGGCTGCGTCATTATTGATCCGGCAGGTAACAAAACCTTGATTGCATGCAGGTTAGAATTTGAATGTACTAATAACACAGCAGAATATGAGGCTTTATTGCAAGGTCTCAGAAAAGAATTAGATATGAACATTCAAAATTTGACTGTCTTTGGCGATTCAGAAATCGTGGTTAGACAGGTAAGAGATTTTATCCACTGTTTATCCCTGCATCTCAAAAGCTACCAATCTGAGGTATGGAGTTTGATGAATAAGTTTTCCGCTTTTAACATAAATTATATTCCTAGATTGAATAATTCGGAAGCCGATTTATTAGCTAACATAGCTTCGAAACTCTTTCCTGCAGAAGGCTTGTCCCCGAATGCATTCTCCATCGAACTATT
>JASDQU010500928.1:99353-109837 GCA_032191745.1 Picea mariana | reverse complement strand
CTTCGATTGGGCACTAAATGTTTGAATAAATTCCTATTCAATCACATTCTTAATCTGAAATATGAATCTAATCTCTTTACAGAACCAAAGTGTTTTATAGTGGTTTTCAACACAACCATAAAAATCTACAAAACCTATTGAGAAGGGAATGCCTTTTATGTTTTAACATAATCGTAATTAACAAGAAATATGATTAAGAAAAACTGCTATAGAGACATTTCTCATTTAAGTTTCCTAAAGCTAAACTGCATTTTTCTCTTGTCTAGAATCCAATAATGAAATGTCACTCTGCCCTTTTTTAAATTGATCGAGCTTTTTCAGAATTGGCAAGTGTAAGGGCTGTGCATAATATTGTATAGTATAGCTAGCTTGATATGCTTACAAACTTGAAGCAACTACAAATGTTTATGGTGAATTTTAATATTTTTTGATATATATATATATATATATATATATATATTATTGCCGTCCCCAACCCGCTGTCCCCCCAAAAATTTGGGGGTGCGCTCTAGCCGTCCCGGGGAGGCGTACCCCCGTCCCCGCCGTTCCCCCATCCTGAAAACCAATGCAACATAGATAAAATGTGCTCCAACCTTGATATATTTTAATTAGGACTAGACAACAAACTTATCATGCAGCAGGCCACTGGCTACTCCAAATTAACTGAATATTTTACACCCAACTGAACAGAAATAACGAGAAGTAAAACCAGCATACATTTGTAAGTTTGCAACCCGCTCACACACAACATCAAATTGTTAAATCTTTCAAATCAAAACCCAGAGTTGCAATAACAAAAAGAACTGTAATGTTAATGCAAGGATGTCATGAACACATACCCAGACCACAACCAACTGCAGCACCCACCATTCCTCCTCCCACAATGGCAATATCATATTCTTTTGTATCTTTAGATGTATTTGTATGTTTTTCATCTACCTAGAGCAGTTCAAATCACAAAATTCAGAGATCCATCATCACAAAATTGCCAAATGAAAATAAATTCAAATAGATGTAGCCAGCAATATTGCTTTATTTCCAAAGAAGAAACATTTCAAATTTATAAAAAGAGAAATAATACAAAACATTCTCCAACTAAGCTTCCTATTTATCTCGAACAAACTCTTTTGAAATCCTAGAACTTGTGTCTTATTTTGTGAATATGGTTAGAGAAGCTTATGTGAGCAAATCATGAGCACAAAATGCATTATCACACACTCTCATATGATCCTAGTCTCATATGCTTAATCAAAAAGTGCTAAATATGTCAGTTATAGACTAAACAAGTCTTAATAATAAACAGCCTACGTTGCATGGAAATGGATCCAGATCTAGATACAGATCCACTAGATTTTTTGAAAAGTCAGGATCCAGATGAAGGGAAACAGCTTATATAAATAAATCAATATATATAGTAAAAAAACCACGAACCTGAAACAAAGAAAATTCAGATCTCCAAACATATTTCACTCCAAATCATTCTAACAAACTCAGAAATGCAGACTGCTGTAAAAAACTCAGATTTGTGTATTTTAAGATAGGAGAGGGAGTGTTTTATAAAGTTAGGGTTTTAGGGCCCCATACTTTGCCTTTTTTATTTTTTATTTTCATTTTTATTATTTGTATTTTTTCAGGGGATCTGTCGACTTGATTCCAACAAGCCAGAAGTAGACATTGAGTGAACCCTCTGGTGCTTCAAAACCAGAAACCTAAGCCAAGCAGATCCAGATCTTGGATCTTCCATAGTTGGATCCAGTAATATAGTAAACAGCAATATGGGCATATAGAAGCTCCCATGCATCAATCCAATTATAGATATGAGTTATAATTAGCAATAAAAAGCTAGTCAGGGAAGAGATTATTTGCAATGAGTCATCTATGGTGTATCATCATAATACAATGCTCTGACCATAGCAAGATAAGTTATCATTTCACTCAAGGCCTAGAGTATAAATAACATATTTCAAGAGATAAATAGCACCTACTCTGTTTATCTGGACATTCTCACATAGCAAGACATTTCAATCAAGACAGAGCCATAATAGAGTTAAGAACAGACCACAAAAAAGCAATCCATATTGCCCACAGCAATATCTCAGATCACAATGTAACCTTATTGGGATCACAATGTAACCTTATTGGGCTTTACATAAGTTTCAAAACCTTAAATATCTTTACGCTTCTTAGCTCATATTGTTAGAATTTTAAGGGCAAACTAGAAACAGAAATATCCTTTTAATTTTATTTACTACTGTAGTTTTGGATCAGCAATATATTCACAAATTCTGATGTAAAACCAATAACAGAAATAATACAATGGATCTGAACATTACCTTAGCAAAAACAAAGAACAGATTTACCTGATGTGCTTGCTGTTGTCCTCTTTTCTGTATGCTCAGAAAAAGCTTTAAGGGTCATGGATCAAACCCTCAGGGGTAGATCTCATCATGATCTTGTGAACAGTTTTTCCAAGAAGAACTTGAGCGAAATATCAGAAAAACAACCAACATACCAATCAACAAGTACTATTCTGAAACAAAGACGTCACTATCCAAAAAGGATGTCATTAACAGCCTTAACAAAAACTGTCCAAACCAAAACTGCTATAGTAATAACAGCAGTTAGAGAGCTGCCTTACAAACCCTATTAAGGGCAGCAAACACAGGTCACCATAGAAGGAACAGAGGCAGCATATAGGTGGCACTAGTAATGGGACAGCAGCAGCAAACAGGTGCACCAACAGTGAGACAGTAGCAGCATATAGCAAGGAGACAGCGGCAGCACATGTACAGGTGACAGTACCAGCAAGGAGACAGCGGCAGCAACAGATAAGAAGGATAAACCCTCGATGGCTACCCCAAGCAAAAACACGGATCAAAAGGAGGGCCGCACCACTTCTAATGACCAGAACAGGGGAGCCGCAGTACTATACCAGCAAGAGAATGATCAAGGAGGGAGCCGCACCATTACCAGCAAGAGAAAGGATCCAAGGAGAGGGCTGCACCCTATACCAGCAACAGAAAGGATCCAAGGAGAGGGCTGCACGCTATACCAGACTGAACAAGGAGCCGCAGCAAAACCTCAGACCAAGACTCGGTTTGGAGGAAGGGCAATGAGTGAGGGAGTGAGGGGGGAGGTATCTCTTTTATAGTTTAGGTGGGTAGGTTAGGGTTTGTAAATTAGCCCTAATTTTAGGGTTAGATTAAAACCCAACAATTAAACAAATTAAATAATTAATATTTTAATCATAAAATATCAATTAGAATAGTCAACAAGTCAAGGCGGCTAGCAAAGAACCAAACCACATAAACATTAAGGAGGACGTGGCTCAAGCAAGGGTTGTAAAGATAACAAGGTCAAAGGGGGGGGTTCTTTAATGGAAGGATATCCACAAAGGTCTCATGATATAACTTATAAGCTTTTATCATCCCAGCATAAGAGGAAGGTCAATGATGTGATCATGTCCTTCTTCCTAACTGCTCCTAGGTCTCATGGACCATCCCGGGAGAGAAGAAGATCACACATCATCTCGGCTTGGTACTTAACCAAGAAATTGCCCGGTCCCAGACCAAGATACCCCAGAACGCAACTGGGGCCCCTAGATCACAACTAGGGTCTTATCCACCAAGGTACACACTACACAACGAAGGATCAATCCAAGCACCGAGCAAGGATTCCCTGGAGCACATCCAGGGGCCCTAGAACACGTTTAGGGACTTATTTTAGGGACTTATATCATCAAACTACTTGGTCCTTGACCAAGAACCCCAGCAATACACTAGGGTCTTTTGCCATGGCTCTAACTGCTTGGTCCCAGACCAAGAACCCCAAGGGTGTACTGGGGGCCCTAGATCTCAGCTAGGGTCTTTGCCATCCTCCCGGAGAATGGCTCTTGCAGCTGCATTAATTATAACACATATAAGGTTAAATCAGCATTATACCATTCTCGCTTTTGGAAAATGCATCTTACAATTCATTGCTGAACAATAAATACATAAGTATACAACATTTGGGCCAGATCCCTCCATTGAGTTATATTCCACACACAGTGAGTTTCACGTACCTGTTGACCAAGTCCCTATTGCATTTCTCATCTGTAGATTACAGGTGATGTTAGGGACAGCCCCCTGGTGTTGGTGAGAACCAACCCGAAGAGGGAGGAGGTTAGGAGGTGACAGATCCTCTGCTCCTAGACTTGCACCCGAGGTCCTTTTCAGGTGTAAACGGGGAGCTACAGCAGGTTTTCCAGGAAGCAGTAATACCAAGTTCTGGGCAGCATTTGGGACTGTTTTTGAAACAGATTTTACGGGTGATTTACTGCCTGGGTACCACAAAGTTTAAGGTTTTGAGGCAGCAACATGATTAGCAAATGGCAATGATAATTCTTTGTACAATACTCAAGCAGCAGAAAGAGAGCACACTTATCATTGCAGTGTCTTCAGTTTGAATGCCAGAACCCTTGTGTGTTTGTAGGAGCCTAGTTTGAGCACTTACCTGTAGCGTACTCTCAGCAGAAAGGCATATTGTATAGGCAGCCTATCTGACCTGTTTTGGGGAGAGGTATGTAACAGCAGCAGAAGAAGCACTTTACTTTGATGCATTCTGGCAGCAGCTAGGATGGCACCCTTGGTTTGTCTATTTATTGCATGTTAGGGGAGTTCCATTAGCAGATTTGAAGGCTAAATGCATGAAGAGATACGTTAATCCACAAGAAGAATAGGAGGGTGTGTGGAGGAAAGGAGATCTATGCATTCTATTTTCTGGTTTATCTTATCCATTTATCCCTGATGTTTGCCATGTGGGTAGCACAATAATAGCGCAGCCCAAGATAACCTTAGCTGGGTTAAGTGAAGCATGTGGAAAGGAGGATCACATTCTACTTGGAGTGTTTGCTAAGCATGCTTGTCAATGCACATATCTTTCAGTTAGCAGAGAGTGGTGTTTCTGTAGATGACAAAGGAGGGCATAACCTAGAGTAGTCTTACCTTTTGTCCAAGTGAATTGTCACATGCACAGGACTTATGCTCGAGGAGGGCAATGTGAATTATGCAGAAAATGGACAACAGAGGGGCCAGGGCACACCTTTAATTGAGTTCTGGACTCATGCATACAGCAAGTTTATCCTCATTACAGCTGTTAACATATCATTGTGAACTGGAAGAGGCAGTTAATAATCATGCAAGGTAAAGATGCATCAGAATTGCAGAAGGGTCTCTATTTTTAGCATTCAAAGGGGAGTGCAGCCACTAGGGAGTGATATCACTGTTTTGTTCAGCATGCGGAGCTTTTCACTGAGAATTACTGGCACTTTTATCTCTCTATTTCCAGGTGGCTAGCACATCTGCAGGGCATACTTCTGGAAGTAAAGGCATGTATCCTATTTTGAGTTCAGTTCTATCCATCAGCATCTTGAGATAACTAGATTTTGCATGGATTACTGTTGGTTATCTCCTCATTTAGCTCAAGTTAGGATGCTATTCTAATCAAGAAGAAAGCATTCTACCCTGAGGAGAAATTTTATTTAAACAGTGGAGCTAGATTGTGCAAGGGTTGGATATGAGAAGATTTGAACTCTGCTATTAAGATTTGGAGTCTGTGTAATTGTAATTGCCAAAAAGGCCTGGAATATGACTGAATCGTTAGCACTTGGTCAACATCTCCCTTCTTTTCTATGTATTGATCTCTGTCATTGATGCTTGCAGTCTTCTTGTTCAGTCTAATTGAGCTAATTTGATGAGATTATGTGGGTTTTCTCCCCTAGTTTTAATGGAATTGTTATGAATCTGAATGGTTGTCCTTCACCTGAAGATTTGCAGGATAAGATGTTGCCCCCCGATTAGGTTTTGAACAACCAGGATAAGGCTGTGTTTTCAGAATTCATCATACGGTTTAAGACATATCCATCCAATGCAGATGCCTCATTGGAATTCTCCATCTCCAAATGGACACTTGCTTTAGCTCCCATTTGATTCCATGATCCAATGGCAAGCACTGATTTCCAAATCCTTCCCCAGAGTTGCTAGGCTCTTTCTTTGTGTGAATCACCTGTTCATGGACCCAGTTTGCTTTCATTGACTTCATCTATAGGTCATAGGCAATGATATGGATACCCCTCTGGTGTTCACGAACCAACCCAAAGCAAAAGGAGCTCAGGAGGCGGCAGGTCCTCTGTTCCTAAACAGTTCACCCAAGGCTCATTCTAACTGTTAACAGTGTTCATTTGATATTTTTTATGTGTGAAGCAAGTGACAAATTCTTTCATTTGAACATTCAATGGATGAGCAGACCCAACAGCACAGACACAACACTGTTTGACGTTTTTGACGTGAGACAAAGTGCCAGTAGCAAGGTAAAACAGTCAACCATTAGCAGGCAGTGTGTAGACATAGCAGTGTGTGGAGGATTTTGGACTCAATCACTCCAGCATATTAATGCTACGGAAATCAGGAGTAATTTAATTTATCAATCCTAGTGCGTAAGCTTTAAATATCCCTTGCACTGTATGTGCAGCTATAAGTCTATAATCTATTGGAGTATACTATCTTAGCCTATAAATTCCTACTCCATGCATGTACAACTAATTCAAAAGAGTCAATTGGGTCTAGCTCGGGTGGTTGGGAGGAATGATTGTTATCCTTCCCACCCGGGTTCTATTCTTGCTAGTGAGATGTTGATACGGCCTTGAGCATTAAAGAATCCAATTTACCCTGAGTATCATCCTTGGACCAAGAGGAAGTGCCTGGGGGTTTCTTGGGATATATATTGTAATACCCTAGTTTTGATCCTTCGTTCAGTATTGTGTATGTATATGATGAATGGCTAAAAGCCGAACAATATAATAAGTAAGATTGTACATTGATTGATAATAAAAAAATATATCACTGGCTGCAGAAGAGAAGGACAAAAGAATGGGGCTATGACTCCACAAGAGGGGAGAGAAAAGGGAGCTTAAGTAGGCTAAGGGGAAAGGACCTTAGTAAGTGACTTAACCCAAAGTCCTTGCAACCTTAATTATGCCCCTTGATTACTAATTAATTAATCACTTGTTTTATTAAGCCTTGAGGGTTAGTGCATGAAGGAGGTACAATGGGTCTCAATAGGGATACATGACCCCTTCATGCCATTCAAATTTAAGTTATGCCTTTTTTCCATGCAAGTGAACTATCATTTGGTGGAAGGTTTTGAGGGGGAGTTCAAATGTTGTGTGTGCCCTTTGAATTAATAGAGAACCCGAACTATCAAGAGTTTGAATTACCTTGCAAGCTATCCTTTAAAAGGGGAAATCGAAAGAATTATCCCTGAGTGAACTGCAATGAGCATACTGTAAACAAATTATGGAAAGCTACAACCACAAATTATGTCAGAATTATGGCTATATGGATGATAATCATTGTTATTGAATAAGCCTAGCTATAGCTGATAATCCCTAGAATCCCAACAGTGAGATTCCTGGCCAACCTATGTTGGAGCCCTAGAGAGAAGTGGGATATCCTAAGAGACCACTGAACAGAAAAGGGGATCTCATTCCTTGGGTTGTGTAGACTAATATGGAAGAGGGTTGTCGATTGGGATTTCTATAAATGTCAATATTCACTATGAATCGAGGAATTGGGTTGCGAAAAAAGAATTAGAGCCAACGATAGGAACAGTTCACCCCTTGTGGATTCATAGCCTCAGCTCAGGGGTGGCCTCTATTGCAAAGAGAACTGGTGCAATAAAGAGTATATGGTTTGGTGGAACATCCTCGTTCTGCAACCAGTTGGTGGATTATTTTCCCAGAAAGATAAGTATACTTGGTTGTGTTATGAAATGCAAGGTTATTGTGCCTTCTGTTCTCCATACTATTATTTCTAGTTTATGCAGTTATGTGCTCATGATTTTAATTTGCATATTCATGGCTGAAATTATTTTAAAGCTACATGCATGTGTTAAGTTTGAAATTGATGATTAAAGGTTGTTGTAGCTTTATTTCCACTGCTGAATTCTCCAATGAGTCCATATAATTGATTTTGGTATCATGGACAAGAAGTTAGTGTGAATTTGGGTGATTAAAAGAGTACCTCATACCCTCAAAGTGCACAGAGGGTTTTGAGTACATTACAAAATGGTATCTGAGCTACTGGTTATAGCAATGGGGCTATATAGGCCAGAAGTCAGTTGTATGTGAAAAAATTGCAATTTGTGAGACAAGTGTTTGAAGAAATTCCTCCCTGAGAATAATTGGTGAAAATAGTGTTTGCAACTAGCAAATGTTGAATTGAGTGTTGCAATTACCAGATTGGAATGTTGTTAGAGTATTTGGGTAGCTTATGGAGGCGTAAATGAACAAGTGCTTGAATTTCAAAGTTAGCTCTATGAAACTTTCAGGAAAATGTAGTTTGCAGGATGTGTTTGATAAAATGTCCATGAGAAGAAAGTACTATATAGAGCCATAACTTCCAGCTTAGAAGCCCAAATTGGGTATGGGCGTAGTCATTGGAAGGTTAATTCAAAGGGAAACAATTTTTATGGCTCAGATCTTGGAGAAGTGCTTTAGAATTCTACAAAACTTGAGAAAAAGAAGAGACATGTAGCCTTAATAGGAAAAACTAATCAAGTGCATATATTTTCCAAAACTAAAAAAAAAAGTGTTAAAAACCTGGAATTGAGGTGTAACTAATAGTTTTTCTTGTATGCACACTTGTTGAAGAGTTAGTGCTCCAACAAGGATAAGTATGATCAGCATTGAAGAGTACCATTGAAGAGATAGCATGGAGGATGGACAAGATCCCTACAGTCATGAAGAAGAAGCTAGAGGCCTGAATATCAGTGCAAGGAATGAGGACACAGAATCCAATGGGCATGAAGGAAAGAACAAGCCATTAGAGCTGATAGAAACTATGAGAAACTTGAAGATGGAGGTGCAGAGTTATATAGTTGATAATGAGAGAATGCTAAGGGATCAAGAGACTAAAAATCAGATGAACACTCAACTAGTGCAAAGCTTGAATCAATCGCAAAGGCAAATGAAGAATGGGTCAAGCTCAAGGCATGGAGAACAAGGCGAAGTTCATTCAAGAAGAGAAAATCATGGAAAATTTAGGCACTCAAGAAGTGTTACCAAAACTCAAAGGCATCATTACTCACCAACACATTCAACTAGGAAGCCATATGCATCTGAAGAATCATAGAGCAGCCCAAAAGTGTCCCCAATCAAACATCAAAGGAGAAGGTATGAACAAGATAGTTTGCAAGGAGACCTTACGATTAAGCCACCAATCTTTGATGGCGAAAACAGGATGGGAGAGGATGTTGAATCCTGATTGCTAGGGATAAGGAAGTTCTTTTAGCTGCATAATTATTCATCCAATATGGAAGTCAGAATTGCTATATATAATTTGCAAGGAAAAGGCTCTATGTAGTGGGACCAGCTAAGGCAAGTTAAGAATATTAATGAGAGGAGAATCTCTTGAAAGCAGTTCAAGAAGTACTTCCAGCAAGAGTACCTCTGTGAGCACTACTATGACATGAAGATGTAGGAATTCTTTGAACTCAAAATGGGAAATATGACCATGGAAGACTATGAGAAGAAGTTTTTGGAACTACTAAGATATGTTGGCTATATTAAAAAGGAGAAGGTGAAGATACAAAGGTTCCTAAGTGGGTTGTCTACATTCTACAAAGATAAATTGAGTTCGATAAGCCTAAGACTCCTGAAGAGACAATTAGGAAGGCTAAATACTTGTATGACCAAAGCAAAGGCAAAGCATGATTGCAAAGGAGGAGGCCATGGAGAGCCTAGATGATAAGGGGGAATTGTCAAGAAAAAGAGAACATGTAGGAAGTGATAGTTGAACTATCTTTGTGGTAAGTTGTATGTATGCTTGGAAGAGTTTCAGGGTATAAACCAACAAGTTATGTGTAAAGAATATGAAGGAAATAATGAATTTTCACTCACCCGAAAGCTGCTAATGGAGAAATGAAGCATTCCATAGCATAAAATTGTCTTATAACACCGAGTTGAAGTTGGTGGAGAATAATCCAATGGAAGAAGAGAAAATTCCAAAGTTAGATTAAGCTTAAGACAACTAGAGATAAGTGCATGGGATGCCACAAAATAGATGTTTAAGCTACTAGAAGATATTGCATCATTGAGGTAAATGATTCCAGCAATGAATGTGAATTATTGGATGAGAACGAGGGTAGGGAATGTTGAGTGCATTTTAACTATACAAAGGCAGTAACTCAAAGCAAGACATAACAATTCTAGTTACTTCTAGAATGGAAGTATAAAAAAGGCATATGAAATAAGAAGTGTATTTATGCTTTTTTGACCACCTATTTCGACTAGGGGGTCAACTCCATGTGCCATGAAGCTATGTACCTGATGGTGCAGACAAGTTGAAGACTTTTTGGATCTACAGGGCAGTTTTGGCCCCCAGCACGTCTTTTTGTAATGAAATTTATGCTCCCCTTGGTGGGCTAATAATGTAATTGGTCAGCAT
>JASDQU010500928.1:69138-82331 GCA_032191745.1 Picea mariana | reverse complement strand
TGTAAACCTTCCAATGACAAAAACACCATATGCATGCCAAAAATGATCCTCCTCAAGTGTAGCGCCTCACTCCAAGAGCAAATATCCAAGACAAAAGATGAAAAGAGTCACTCTCACAAGAGAGCAAGTTGTGTTATGTCCAAATGAGGGTAAAACGTCCTCAATATATATGATCCTCATGACCTTTAATTTACAATTAGGTCATTAAAAACAGCCGACAGGGCTGACTTTACAATATTTCATTATTTGTCACTTAACATGCTAAAAATGCAAAAAGTGAGCTAAAATGGAGACGTCAGGCCCCTAGAGGGGAGACGTTGGCCCTTTCAGGGCATAATCTGCATCCAAGGAGCAAAACGTTGGCCCCTTTGGGCCTCCTGCAAGGTGCCACACGTGCCACAAGGTCAAAACACGCTGCCACATCCTCCAGGAAACGTCCAGTCTGACCTGGTGGCGTCCTGCCCATCAAAGCCATCATACCACCTGCAGGGGCTGATCCCCCATAGGTCAATCTCTGCCAGAACGTCCTGATGAGGGCGTCCTTCTTCTTCTTCGTGCAAGGGCTCGTCACAACTCTGTCCTGCCTTTGCCATCCCAGCAACCATCTGATGGGCTCTTCAGCCCCATGGAGGTCCGAGCTAATCATCTCCCCATGTGCACCGATCCTCTGGTACCTGTCCGCTGGGTATGGTCCTGCACATCAAAGACTATGCCCTCCAGGGGCTCATCAGTCCTAGACATCATAGCAATGTAAATCATATCTCATCATTAAAGTTATCAAACATATGCATGAAATCCCTAACAAATCATCTAAGAGCTCAAAGACATTACACAGATCTACTATACAAAGCTAAGGAAACCAACAGGACAACCCATTGGGCTAATACCCACAGAAGATGGAAAGTTTCCTCAAAGGATCATTCAAGCCATGTGTAATGAGATGATATGGTTTTAGGGATGTCCAGTCATAGTACGACCAAGGGCTGGTGTTGTCTGTGGGTGCCTTTGTAGGAGGCGAGCTGTACCCGTCATGGATGCATTTTTTCCAAGCCCTTTATTGCCTTATCTTTCTTTATTTCTTTTTTACTACAAGGTCTGACGAAGAGGACACTGCCTTGGCTTGGTGGCCAGAGCTGACAGCGTTACCCACTAGTATCTTCGCAGAAATGAGAAGGCTGGCTCATGATGAGACCCCCTTTCCTTTGGCCATGCAACCAAAGGTCACTGCCCTGGCTTGGTGACCAGATAATGGCAATGTCATACCGCTAAATACCTATGAACATAATGGGTCGGCTCGTGATGAGACCTCCCATCCTCTTGGTTAGGTCTTGCATTTATTTATTTATCATTTTTCTTAGGGTCCCTTAGTTTCTTATCAAGAGGCTTTTTTTATTGCCTTCTTGGGGATCCCCTGGGCGAAGCATCTCTAGGTTTTATTTCCTATGGCATTTATCTTTTACCAGCTGCTTTTGCCCCCTGGGCCTTTAGCCCCTTCTTCCCACAAGACAAGATGTACCCTGGAAGGTCATCCTAATGGCCAGACTAGGGGAATGGGATGGATGAGCGGGGTATAAGATGAAAAAGTGATAAGGAGCGGACGATGGCTCTGCAAACCCCCCTTGGTGGCTAACCAAAACCCATGGATACCGGCTTGCTAAGTTGCCCCATCAATCACCCCAACAATGGTCAAGTGGATTAGTGTAAGATCCAAGCAGTTATCCGAAATGAAAGGAACCTAATGCATATATAAGAAGGTTATAACGATAAAATACGACACATACCATGATACCTCGGACCAATTACCTCATGGAGCAAGAGTCCTCTCTGATGCAAGCCCAGGCCGGTAGTGATGGAAGCTGCTACTGCTGACAGGACAAGTCTGGCTGAGAAGAAGAAAGATGGGCCCTCAAGGGCCATGCTCAAGTCGATCCGCTCTCGGTACTCCATGTCTAGGACCATGTGGGCCTCGAGACATGATCTCCTAGTTATCCCTAGATATCGGGGATAACAGTCCCCATGATGCATGAGACTATATTCTAGTGGGGACAACTGGACTACTAAGTCTCTCCAAACCTCTTCATCAAGAGGTGGGGGACATTACACCCTGTTGCCGTCCTTATACACACTTGCAGACGTGAGCTAAGTCTTGCTCACTTAGTGTGTCCTCGGAGGCACAATGCCTAGGTTCAAAGTCCACGCTGTCACTTTGACTTGAACCTCTTCCGTCTAGGTTAACTCCTAGGGAAGCCAAGGGGGGTAGACCCTAGTTACTAGATGAGATTTAGAGTTTAATGTTCTAGGAGTTGGTTTTAATTAGTTAAATGGTCAGGGGGAATCTAGCCTATGATGTTAAGCAGCAAATGCAGGATGCAACAATTAAGTATGAACAGTCGGACCTTTTCCTAGGACAACTAAGACTAGTTCCTAAGATTGGGCAAGGGGTCAACTAAGTTAAGGGGAGATTTGTTAGAAGAGAATTACAAGATTACAAATGTTACAACAAGATAGATACAACTAGATACCAAGATACAGAAAGAATATATCCGATATACAGATTTAGACCAAACTAGATACAAGCTATACAATATACTAACAAGTTGCTTGAATGTGCAGGAAGTGAAGATACTCAAGATGATACAACCATTCAACACATCAAGCCAAGCATGCTCACAATAGCTCTTACTCTATTGGACTGCTTGTCAATGACACAAAGACGAAAATCACTCAAGATCCAGTTAAGAGAGTGCCTCCAGGTGGATGCGCAACTTCTTGAAGGATCACACCACGAATTCATGAATAATAATAAATAGCAAGCGCGTGAAAATGTAAAGTGTTCCAGATGAGAGATGTAACCACTTAGATAATTATTCCACAACACATAAGATGACTTGCATGTAAATATAGAGATGAGATCAGTGTGCTTCCAAGTGTAAAAGTAAATTGCCAATGTTGTAGACCAAGGATTAAGTTAGGTGGTTAAGTGAGATTTATTTTAATCTTATCTAAGTGTCAACCCAATACTTTTCTCCCCCAATTACCAAGTGACTGCCAGGTGCTCAAGAAGTTAGGCAACGAGGCCCACCCTAGCTACATAGGCTAGTCCTAAGATCAGAGTACTCCCGAAAAGGACGCCGTGAGACCGTGCCCGGCCTAGCACCTTCCTTTGCCTTCCTCCGACCCCGTTTTAAATAGCGAAGATGGTAGGTAAAGGTGTCCTATTAAGTCTAATAAATTGTTAAGCTTAAGGACTAAGTATTAAAGTGTCGAGTGCTTGTAGCTAGCTCCACAGGCCAGTCCTAAGATCAGAGTACTCCCGGAAAGGACACCGCGCGTTGTGAGACCGTCCCTGGCCTAGCACCTTCCTTTGCCTTCCTCCTGTTGCCATCCTTATACACACTTGCAAACGTGAGCTAAGTCCGGCTCACTTAGTGTGTCCTTGGAGACACAATGCCTAGGTTCACAGCCCACGCTGTCACTTTGACTGGAACCTCTTCTGTCTAGGCTTACTCCTAGGGAAGCCAAAGGGGGTAGACCTTAGTTACTTGATGTGTTAAAGTTAAGTTTTAGGAGTTAGTTTTAATTTCTTAAGGTTAGAGGGGATCTATCCTGTGATGCTAAGGCAACAATGCAAGATGCAAAGGGTTAGAATGTAAAGCAAAACCTTTCCCTAGGTCAACTAAGACTAGTGCCTAAGGTTGGGCAATGGGGTCAACTAGATGTTAGGGTTGTTCGTTACAAATAAATTACAAGTTGTTTACAAGATTATAAAAGAATAAATTGAACCAATAAATATTAGATACAATTACTTACAAGTAAAAATGCTAAGATACAAATGATACAAGAGCAAGCTAACCACGTTTTATCTTTATGTGTGTAGGATATCAAAGGATTAAAGCATCAACACTAACACATCATCACATTTATGAGATCACCATCAACATATCATGACATCAACACATTCAAAGAAGATTTAGATATTTTAAGCACAAGTATTATTAAGACTGATGAAGATTGTCCACACTCCTAGTTATTTAACCCACAAAGAATTTATTATTTTAAGACCAAGGTTGGATTACTTAAATAATTAAAGGTTTCTCGATTAAGGCTACTCTTATTAAGTTTTCACCAAAGCCTCCTCCTTCTATTGTCAAATAACTGCTGGACGCTCAAGATAGTGTGGCAACGAGGCCAACCCTAGCAGAACCAGTCAGCGCTAAAGAATGAGTACTTCCCGGAAATGACACATCCTGTGTGCTGTGAGACAGTCCCCTGCCTACACCCTCCATTGTTTTCCTCAAACCCGTTTTAGATGGTGAAGATGGTGGTCTAAGGTACTCTAAATAGTCTATTAAGTATATATATGGATTGGGTAGACTTTTTGGTGAGTTTTAGAGTGTTTTGAAGATTTTATGACACCTTTAAAGTGTGATTTAGTGATATGGCCGAAACTTTTATGAGCTTATGAGTGTGTTGTTTTAAGCTTATGAAATCAAGAATATGAACACATGTAAAGCAAATAAAGATAGCTGAAAGAAGATTTAGTTTGTCACATTAACAAATGAGCTTGCTATGAAAGAAATGAATYACAAGGGCAAGGACAACTTGCCTACAARATATGAAAAGAAGATTTAGTGTGTTTGCCTACTTAACCATGAAATAACATTCAAGCATATGGCAAATGGCCTTAAGAGATCTATGCAATAAAGAATAACACCATTCACTTATTGAAGCATTAAGAGATTAAGGATTATAGATCTAAGCATGTGAATAAAGATAAAGACTTGAAGCAAACTAAGCATGCAAGAGATCTAGCTAAGCTATTTATGATGCCCAATAGGCTTAAGCTAATGAATATGTGTTAGATCTAGATCTAGAACAATTATAGCATTAATCAATTAGATCATTAATCACATAATAAACATCTATCCTTACCTCTTGGGGTATTCCTCTCCCAACTAGGTAGGCAATTAATTAAGTTGCTTAGCTTGGTTAAGATTTATAGAAGTGGGAAAGAAAGGCAAGCAAGCAACAAGAAGAGGTCTGGGAAAGTAAACAAGCAAACCAAACAAACCACAAGCAAACCCCACGTCCTAGGTCTAGAAGATGCCTTCACCTTCAAACCCCACGTAGAGTAAAGGGTGAGAAAAACATGGAGTATAGATGTGTCTCAAGAGATCCTTCTTGCTTGTGGTGTTCCCAATGAAACCCTTGAAGCCAAACCTACAAAAACTTGAAAGATGATGTGCATACAAGAGATAATATGTTGAATATGTTAACAAGATGACACTTCAATCCTATCTAACATATCAAGATATATAGATCTACAAGAACATGCATTGATAGATCTACCCAAGTAACATTTTACCTAAGATCCAATGTGTACAATCATCAAACAAATCGATACAAGTTTACCTCATATGCATAAGAAGAACAAGAACATGCATTGCTCCTCTAGTTATCCTCCAAAGCTTCTCCTTTATTATTACTCAAGAAAATAGATCTTGGAGAAAAAATACTCCAAAACATTAAGAGCATAGAATGGAAATGATGGAGAGAGAGAGAGAGAGAGAGAGAGAGAGAGAGTGGAAAATCAAGTAGCATAACAATAGCTCAAGATATGGTGAGTTGGGAGTGAGGAGAGGGATCTAATTATACTTGGAGAGACAAACCTACCTCTCTTGGATCAATGCCAAGTGTCCACCACCAAGCAATAGAGTATATCCCTAGGCTAGGGCGACCATCTAGGGAAATCAAGAGGGCTGAAAAGCCCAATTGATAACTTGAGGATAAAAAACCCTCGGTGAAAGGAACTCTCCCAGTGAACCGATCCCAAGGTAACTGACCTAGACATGACTTATGCAGACCTATTACATTATTAACCCACGCAGGGGTGCGGAAATTCCAATTACAAAAAAAAGTGCTGGGGTCAAACATGCCCTGTAGAACCAAAGTCTTCGACAAATCTGCATCTGATGATGCATCTCTTCATGGCACATGGAGTTGACCACCTATGTTGGAGAGGCCTTCAACATCTGGCTTCACATGGGGACGTGTGTTCGATCTTCTCACTCGAGACAGAGAGCATACGAGAATCCAGCACCTACAATAGAGTGCTCACCAATAACCAACATGAGAATACATATATACATGATTAAATAAATGAATGCTATATACAACATCTACATAATGAAATAACTAATGTACAACATCATTATTTTACAACAAATGAAATCTATAGTACAGGAAAAAATTTCTAAGTACATATTGACATAATGAATGAAATAATACAATTTATTTTATTTTATTTTAAATACAAGGAAAAGGGTTAGAGATACGTTATAGAGGGTGTCCACTTAGACGCCAAGTTGCCCCATCATCTGTTAAAGAGCTTGAGCTACTTACCTTTTAAGCTTATGAAATCAAGAATATGAACACATGTAAAGCAAATAAAGATAGCTGAAAGAAGATTTAGTTTGTCACATTGACAAATGAGCTTGTATGAAAGAAATGAATCACAAGGGCAAGGACAACTTGCCTACAAGATATGAAAAGAAGATTTAGTGTGTTTGCCTACTTAACCATGAAATAACATTCAAGCATATGGCAAATGGCCTTAAGAGATCTATGCAATAAAGAATAACACCATTCACTTATTAAAGCGTTAAGAGATTAAGGATTATAGATCTAAGCATGTGAATAAAGATAAAGACTTGAAGCAAACTAAGCATGCAAGAGATCTAGCTAAGCTATTTATGATGCCCAATAGGCTTAAGCTAATGATTATGTGTTAGATCTAGATCTCGAACAATTATAGCATTAATCAATTAGATCATTAATCACATAATAAACATCTATCCTTACCTCTTGGGGTATTCCTCTCCCAACTAGGTAGGCAATTAATTAAGTTGCTTAGTTTGGTTAAGATTTATAGAAGTGGGAAAGAAAGGCAAGCTAGCAACAAGAAGAGGGCTAGGAAAGTAAACAAGCAAACCAAACAAACCACAAACAAACTCCACGTCCTAGGTCTAGAAGATGCCTTCACTTACAAACCCCATGTCCTACTTCAAAAAAGAAGCAAGAAAATGGAAAAAGACGAAAATCAAAGCTAGATCTAAACTACCCCAAGACTCACACGTGGGAGGAGGCCGTACCACTTCTTCTCCTACAACTATGAGCCACTAAGCAACAAGCATGAGAAGAAAAATGTACAAAAAAGCCTAGAAATTGACAAAGGAGGTTGAGAAATAGCTACCAATCCCTTTGGGGGTCTTTGAGTGTTGTGTGGATGTCCTTGGGCAGCCAAATCCCCTTCTCAACCAGATCTGAAACCTGCAAACCAACAAGGTATCCTTGCTGGAAATGCTACACACAACCAAGCAAAGTGAAGGAAAACTTTTGCTTTTTAGGGCAAAAATTTTCCACACGAAAGATGTAGTAGAAATCGATATCAGTGACCTATCTTACTAAGTTAAGCTAGCTGAAATGATGTGAATGAACAACAATATAGAAGAAGAGTAAAGGGTGAGAAAAGCATGGAGTATAGATGTGTCTCAAGAGATCCTTCTTGCTTGTGGTGTTCCCAATGAAACCCTTGAAGCCAAACCTACAAAAACTTGAAAGATGATGTGCATACAAGAGATAATATGTTGAATATGTTAGCAAGACAACACTTCAATCCTATCTAATATATCAAGATATATAGATCTACAAGAACATGCATTGATAGATCTACCCAAGTAACACTTTACCTAAGATCCAATGTGTACAATCTTCAAACAAATCGATACAAGTATACCTCATATGCATAAGAAGAACAAGAACATGCATTGCTCCTCTAGTTATCCTCCAAAGCTTCTCCTTTATTATTACTCGAGAAAATAGATCTTGGAGAGAAAATACTCCAAAACCCTAAGAGCATAGAATGAAAATGATGGAACAATAGAGAGAGAGAGAGAGAGAGAGAGAGAGTGGAAAATCAAGTAGCATAACAATAGCTCAAGATATGGTGAGTTGGGAGTGAGGAGAGGGATCTAATTATACTTGGAGAGACAAACCTACCTCTCTTGGATCAATGCCAAGTGTCCACCACCAAGCAATAGAGTAGATCCCTAGGCTAGGGCGACCATCTAGGGTTAGATCAATAGATCGAGGGTGTAGAGAAATGTAGGAGGTGTTGGGATCAAGCAAAGAGGTGTGGGAGGCCTTAGGATTGATGCCAAGGAAGGTGAGAGGTCTCAAATAATTTAAAAAAATTTATTTGTGTAGTTTCTAGAAGAGGGAGGGCGTAACTCCTCTTGGAGGGCGCATCTCTTGGGATGAGGGAATGAATGGAGGGTGAGAGATGAGGGAGAGGACGTTGGGATGACACAAGGGAAGACGTGAGGGCTAAGGGGAGTCAAACCACATGAGAATGGGCCCCCCTACACATTCAAACAAAAGTTATAACGTTCCTCTACTAGGAGAAACGTCAATCCCCCTAGGGGGCGTAACCTTTTGATGAGGTGAAGGGAAAAAAGGTTAGAAAGGTCTGGAAAAGGTTAGGAGGGTAATGTTATGCTTAGGGGGTCTCTCTCTAACCATTATTTCACCTTTTTCATCCTTTAAACTCATTATTACAATTTTACATTTTTGCCATGTTTGGACTTTAGCAATTAAATTAGCTGTTTTTGACTGACTGACACTCTAGGTGAACAAACCCATAACAAAAGTTATCCAACTGAGTTGAAACTTGGTCCGTGGATGTAGGGGGTGGTATTCCATTTCTTTTGAGCACAAATACCCCTATCAAAAGTCCAAATACCTAGTTTTTACAATTATTGCTCAAAAATAATTAATTAATTAAATAATTAATTCTCCAAACTTAGGAAAAATTAATTAATTAAAAAAAAACTAATCTAGACTCAATGGAATTCTGCGAGACTTTCTAAGATGTCTTGCATGGTCATTTACAATGATTCCCTATAATAGTTACCAAAAGATAAGCCCACTAAAACGTCGTTCACCACTTTGGAGGAATTATTGGAAGTGTGAGGGAAAAACTCAAGGGAAATCAAGAGGGTTGAAAAGCCCAATTGATAACCTGAGGATAAAAAACCCTCGGTGAAAGGAACTCTCCTAGTGAACCGATCCCAAGGTAACTGACCTAGACACGACTCATGCAAACCTATTACATTATTAACCCATGCAGGGGTGCGGAAATTCCAATTACAAAAAGAAGTGCTGGGGCCAAACATGCCCTGTAGAACCAAAGTCTTCGACAAATCTCCATTTGATGATGCATCTCTTCATGGCACATGGAGTTAACCACCTATGTTGGAGAGGCGTTCAACACCTCCGACCCCGTTTTAAATGGCGAAGATGGCAGGTAAAGGTGTCCTATTAAGTCTAATAAATTGTTAAGCTTAAGGACTAAGTATTAAAGTGTTGAGTGCTTGTAGCTTGCTCAAAAAGTGCCGAAACTGAAATTGAAAAGTGGTGAAGGCTGAAGCCCTTGAGTAATTAGATTGCAAGTTAAATTCTTAAGTTACGAGGTTATTGCATGTGAAACATAAAGCAATGGAAATAACTTGCGGAAATGAAAATGACGATTATTTAAGAGCTTATATAACCAGTGTTTGCATGCATGTGTGTAAGATAAATATTTAAGAAATTAAAGACTTGCATGCAATGGAAAGTAGAGATTTAATCTAAAAGCCTCCACGGGCTCTAAGCTAGCATAAGTTATGTTGGATCTACTCTAGATAATTTTAACTTTAATCATGCATGTATATATCAACGATTAAACTAGCTAAGCTGTGAAGTAAAAAAAAAAGGAAATCTAACTAAAGCTTGCAAGGTAAAGACTGAAAAGAAGAATGCAAGCCACTTGGGTACACTCCTTTGGGCTTGCTTACAATGTTTAGATTGAAGGAGAAAGAAGAGAAATTTTACCACTTTCGAAAGGAGGTACTTGGAGGTGTGTTGTGCTTGAATTCGGGCAACATGCACGCTTAACCTGGCGAAAACCTGCAAAAATCAGCAAGCTATTGCTTGCTGATTTGTGCTACAACACAATCACAATGTTAAGGAAATTTTCTGTTTTTCATCAAAAGTTTTTTGCATGGAAAAACCAGAAATAAATTTGAATTTATTGACCTATCTAAGCAAGTTAGCACCCAAAATCTGAAGATGAAAAGAAGAGAAAGATGAACAGAAACAACTTGTGAAGTTTTAGTAGATGATGAGGGTAGATTCATGCTTGAATCTATCCCAACAACTCCTTTTCAAGGTAACCTGCAAACTTCAGCAGAATGTGAGATAAAGTAGATAATGGACTGGATGCATGAATAATACAACAAAGTTAGTATTATAAATGAATACAATGCATGTAGGCTAGCAATCATAAATTTACTAAACCCAGCTAAGCAAACAAAGTTTTACTTAATCAATACTACTCAATGATCACAATAATATTAAAATAAAAACAGTGTCACCTCACAATATAGTAGAAGTCCGGACAAAGTCAAGTGTGCCACGTTTCCTCCAAAGCAATTTCTTTATTATCCAATGGAAGAGGTTGTAGCAACAAAGTTGCTCCAAGCTCTTCAAGAACCAGTGAACCAAAGCAAGAAGACAATGATAGAGAGAGAGAGGGAGAAGGAGAATTTGGTAGCATAACAATACTGTAAAGAATGGTAATGAATGAGGGAGTGAGAGGTCTCTTTTATAGCTTGAGAGGCCAAAGAGACCCCTCTTGGATCTTTAACACTTGTCAAAAATCCAAGGGAAGATGAGCTCAAGGAAAGAAAGTGCATGAGCTTTTAGGTTTGAGTGAGTTTAGCAATTGAAATGGTGGATGGGTGAGTTGGCCACACAAAGGAGGTGCATTGGTTGAAGGAAGGCCCACGCCTTTGCTTTGAAAGCAACCTTCCACTTTCATGGATGATGTTTCCGCTTGGTTGAAGGAAGGCCCACGCCTTTGCTTTGAAAGCAACCTTCCACTTTCATGGATGATGTTTCCGCTTTCAAACTTGAGGAAAGGCGCAACTCTCAAGTGGAAAGCGTGAGCTTTTGAGGGAGTGTGTTGGCATGTGTTGGCCACAAGCCAAATGGGACGTGGGAGGTGGAGGAGAGGCACACCTCATCAAGGAGGGGCCCATAACCAATCATTAAGTGAGTTTCCTGTTATCCCCCACTTTTAGGGATAACTAGGAGATCATGTCCCGAGGCCCACAGGTCCTAGACATGGAGTACTGAGAGCCGGATCGAATTTAGCATGGCCCTGGAGGGCCCACCTTTTCTTCCTTTCAACGCCTCTATCTTGTCAGCAGCAACAACATCCATCACCATCGCCTTGGTCTTGTGTCAGAGATGGTTCTTGCTCCATGAGGTAATGAGTTCGGGTATCGTGGTATGTGTCACTTTGATCATCAAAACCATTGAATATGTGCATCTGATTCCTTTTATTTCTAACAAATGCTTGGATCTTATACTTGCCCACTTGACCAGGTCTGGGGGGATTGACAGGATGCCCTAGTAAGCCTGTGTCCGTAGGTTTTGGTTTGCCATTGGGGGGATTACTGAAAAGCCATCGTCCGCTCCCGTCATAGCTCCACTTTTTCATCTTGCTTCCCGCTCATCTGCCCCTTTACACTTGTCCGGACACTTGGTTGACCTATTTTCAGGATTGCACCTTATCTCGTGGGAAGAAGGGGCTAAAGGCCTAGAAGGTAAAAGCAAGTTGGCAAAAGATAAAAGCCTTAGAATAAAACCTCGAGATGCTTCGCCTAGGGATCCCCGAGAAAACAATAAAAGGCTTTTCAGCAAGAAACAAGAGGGACCTGTAGAAAATGATAAAACAAGACCTAGTCAGAGGATAGGGGGTCTCATCACGAGCCAGCCTATTAGGTCCATGGGTACCTAGCAATATGACATTACCACTAGCTGGTTACCACGCTAGGGTAGTGACTCTTGGTTGCATGGCCAAGGGAAAGGGGTTCTCATCACGAGCCAACCTTCTCATTTTTGTGAAAGTACTTGTGGGTAACGCTATCACCACTGGTCACCACGCCAGGGCAGTGTCCCCTGATTAGCCTCTTGAAGAAAAAGCAATAAAGAATAAAAGGCATGAATGGGCTTGGAAAAAATTGCATTTAGGACAGGTGCAGCTCGTCTTCTACAAAGGCACCCACAAGTAAAGCTTTGCACCCTCTGCTTTCATTGCACCCACTTGCCTGGACATCCCTTATCCACATCACCCACTTGCATGGCTTAGATGAGGTCTCTTTCGGAAAATTTCCTCTTTCAGTGGATACTAGCCCAATAGGACGCCTTGTCACTTTCTCCAAACTTGTATTGCAGGCTTGTATAATATCTTTGAGCATTTAACTGGGATAATAGGGGTTTTATGCACATGTTTAATAATATTGATGATGAGATGTGATTGACATTGCTATGATCCCTGTGACTTATGAGCCCATGGAGGGCGTAGCTGTTGATGTGCAGGATCAGGCCCGATGGACAGGTACCATATTGGACCGGTACACATGGGGAGATGATCAGTTCGGACCTCCATAGGGCTGAAGATCCCACCAGATGGATGTTGAGACCCCATCAAGGGGCAGTGACAGGACAAAGATGGTCATAGGCTTTGCACTGGAGAAGTGGAGGACGTTCCACCAGAGGCACTTTGACAGAGCTTGACCTAGGGGGGTTGTGCCTCCTCCATTGGAACGTTGACCCTGGAAGGCCCAAGACGTCACCCATGATGATCATGACGTCATCCAGCCTTGTGGATGTCTTGGGAGGCAGATTTGGCAGTGTTGGCATGTGTGGCAGGTTGGAGAAGCCCAAGGAGGGATAACGTTTTGCTCCAGGATGCTGCATTTGCCTTAGAAGGGGCTAACGTCACCCTAAGAGGGGCATGACGTCTCTCTTTAGCTTGATTAGGGTTTAATTTTGAACATTTAATGTAAAATAGTATGATTTTTAGTATTTTGGCCTTGTCGACCTTTTTATGACCTAAAAGTGAAATTAGGTCATGGTACAGTATAAATTGCAATGTTCCACCGAGACGGGGGGACGGGGGGACGAGGGTGCGGGGGGATGCACAAGGGGGACGTGACGCGAGTACCCCCAAATTTTAGGGATTTTTTGGGAAATGGGGGACGGATGGACGTCACATATATAATATAAAAAATTAAAAAAAAAAAATT
>JASDQU010500928.1:46674-68585 GCA_032191745.1 Picea mariana | reverse complement strand
CTCTCAACATCAAATCATAATCATGCATAATGAGGAATTAGGTCAAATTCCTCTCTATATACCCTTTCCGACCTAATTCTCCGTTGACATCACTTAACCTAGGCGCCCTTTCTCCTAAGTGAAATATTTGTCCATTAAGTCGCCCCCCTTATCACCTTTTTGTTCTATTTCTTCGTTGACTTAGGCTCAAGTGATTTTCCCTAAGTAATTAGGCTTAATTTATCGTTTAGCCTTAATTCCTCCTTATTTCTCCATCTGGTTCCCTGTTTGTGCCTGACTATAGTCTACAGGAACATATAGACTACTAAGTCACTCCCTGCTGGCCTAATCTTGGGGATGGGACATCACAGGATGCTGCTGCTGTTGATAAGAGAAGTCTGATGAAGGAGAAGAAACATGGGCCCTCCAGGGCCATGCTCAGGTCAATCCTGCTCTCGGTACTCCATGTCTAGGACCTATGGGCCTCGAGACATGATCTCCTAGTTATCCCTAGAAATTGGGGATAACACACCCCACTCGAAGCAACACAAAACACATCCAAACATTCCATGGTTGTCTCAACCGTTACCTAATCATCATGTATCAAGATAAGAGAATCATTGACGAAGTGGTTATGAACATCTCAGACTCTTTAGGGAGAGCAATGCCTCTAATCTTTACTTGCAATTTAGATGCCTTAAGCAAATGACCCAGATAATCAATTGCCAATACATGAAGGTAAGGGCCCAAAGGATATCCCTGCCTAATCGATCAGTGCAAATATTCCTGTCAGAGAATGAACTATTAATTGAAACAATGGGTGATGCATTTGAAAAGAGGGTATTCACCATGGAGACACAGTCAGAACCAAACCCAAGATGGGTGGCTTAGTTGATAATGTACCCATGATGTAAACAGTGTAAATATCTTGTACACATGCTAGAGTGGAGCCGAAGTCCAAGGCCCGACTAGCAAACAATGAAATTCATAGACTTAGGCTTGGTTACTTATGTTTAAGATGCTTATTTCCTAGTCACTTATTGGTGCAGGACATTTATTGCTGGCGTTTTTTTTCAAAATATTCTAGCAATAAACTTGGATTCTCAATTAGTAGTTGATTCAAATCTGTGGATTTGACTGAAAATGTATTTTATCTTTGTTTTTCTTGATGTACAGGAGGTGGAAGTGGGCATGAGCCAGCACATGCTGGATATGTGGGTGATGGGATGTTAACTGCAGCAATTTGTGGAGATGTGTTCACTTCTCCTCCTGTGAATTCTATTTTAGCTGTGAGCAACCTGTTAATTTTTAGTAGCACAGTTTGTCAATTTTGAGTACCGTAATTTAAAAAAATATGTGTTGGAACATTGCTTTACAATTCTGAGTTGCATTTGCAATTTTGCCAGAGTTATTTCCTTCTGTCAACTATTGGAAATTTCAAATCCATTGTCTTTTCTTCCATGACATCTTTTAGTTGTATGAAGTGTGGCTGTTATTTTAGCTTGAATTGTAGGAAACATTGAATCTCTTGTGATTGGTTGGTTTGGAGAACTGATTGTTTTATTGTTGTCACATTTCTTCAGGGAATTCGAGCCGTAACTGGGCCTCAAGGTTGTCTATTAATAGTAAAGGTATAGGCTATCCCGTATGCATTGTAAATGAGATAACAGTCATTTGCCTTTGCTAGTAACAAGTTCTGTTGAAAGGAAAGTTGTGCATAGGGTGGCATGATATGCTGACTACCTTTTGATTGGGATAACTGAAACTACTCAGCCCTCTTTGTCTTGCTCATCTTTTACATGACTTGAGATGGGTTTTTTTGTTATTTTGATCTGTTTGTCTAATTTCTTGTGTGTGTTCTGCTCTTGAACTTACTGCCTATTAGGGCGACTAACACATTGTATTTTGGCTTGGCACTATTTCTACTAGTGTTTTTCTTGTGGCTGTATGTTGCATCCCTTTTGCATTTTGAGGCTTGCTTTTGCTTCCAACTACTTATGCATGCCTTTATTCATTTGCTGTCCTCGATTTTATGAATTCTCGTATTTATTATTCTGATAGAAATAATCAATAGGTTGTGTATTAAGCTTTTTATTGAATACGTTTTGTCGCTAGTATATTTTGGTGTTGGCCATGGTTCCCTCTTTAGGACATGAATGCTTTGTAGTATGTCAAAGAACTTGATCAAATGGGATGGTTCTTGGTGCTTTTTGACTGTTTAAAGGAAGGATTGTGTGATTACCAATCCACATTTATTAGAACTTCCTTATTAGTTTATAGTTTAACTGGCCTGTTAACAGAATTATACAGGTGATAGGTTGAACTTTGGTCTGGCAGCTGAGCAAGCTAAATCCGAAGGATACAAAGTTGAGGTATACTGTTTATTGTATTCTTTAGGTTTGACATGACACTGATTCAGGAATATTCCAAACTATTCTTAATAACCCTGGTTAATTCCAGTAAAGTGTGCAGCATTATAGTCTGAACATCAGAACCATGGATTGCATTTGTTCCTTTTTTGAATTGTAGACAGTTATTGTTGGAGATGACTGTGCTCTTCCTCCTCCTCGGGGCATAGCTGGACGCAGAGGTCTAGCAGGCACTGTTCTTGTACAGAAGGTACACCTTACTTTGCTTTGCACTGTATCGATCCTGTGTGTTCCTGCTTCAATAAATAAATAATTCTGAAGTTATCTAGACATATTTCTATGATAACACAAAATACATTTCTAGTGGTACTTTTAATGATTGAAAATTCAGATTAGAATATAAAAAATATTCTCTTGTTTAGGAACATTTGCTAGAATTTTAATTTCTTACATGGAGGATATATTTGCTGAACATGCTTGTCTGAAACAGTGAATTATTGATATTTAGATGTTCGTCTTATTAGCACATATGTTGCAAGGTATCAGATTAGTTTATAACACTCATTTTGGATAAAAAAGTACATATTTATTGAATTATTTATAAAATTATGTGTTGATGATGTTCTACTCACTGTCAAATGGACTACAATAAAAATGTAAACGAGGTTGGGTCGTGTAGGAAAAGATGTGCCCAAACAATACTTAACACTGTTTTATTTTTTATTGTTCAAATATAATTTATATTATATTAAGATTAATATTTTAATTAATTAATGATGTTGGAACATGTATCGGATCAAAGTTGCACTTGAGCCTCAAAGTCCAATGGCTGATGCAACCCTAAAGGTAACTCAAAGGGGGCTATCACTATAACTACAACAGCACCTCTTTTCACTTTAGAATGACTCTCCTCTGGCACAAGGGGGGTATCCCTAGGGTTAGGATTACTAAAACTATGAAAGGAAGGCCCAATATTAAATGGAGATTATGCTTTAGTAAAACAGAAATTGAAGTGGTTTACTAAGTTTATATTTTATGGTGGTTGGAGGTGAATGATTAGTGCCAATATTCCCTTCGAGCATATGGAGTCCAGAGGTCACTAAGAGGGTTGAAAATTTATGAATAGAGGAAGGAAAACATGCTATTTTAACACGCAAAAATTTACCTATGGTTGCTAAATCAGATTGCTGGAAATTACAGAGAGGCCCTTGCAAAGGTGCTCTACTTGTGCACATGCTATAATAATACAGATCTATCTTACCTAAGATGAACATCATGCAGCCTTTTAATGAAATAACATAGCACAAATGATTAATCTGAAAGTAAAGAAAGCCAAAAGATTGGATAAGATAAGTGTATTAATGTCCAAAAAATGACTGAAAGTAGGTCAGCGGGATTGTTCCCTACATATGCAGCAAAACAAAGTGGGAGTGCAAGATGCCACTCCTATAAAATAAAGAAACAAATCCAATCACTAAGATCTAGGTGCAACTAACATAATTTTAAAGGAAAATACAATGCTTTGGAATCTAATGTAGGAGTGCCTTTTGTTGGACCAAGGAGAGAGGGGCCCCTCTTGAAGTTGAATGTGAAACTCTCTTATCATTCGAGGTTGATGGAAAGAATATTTGTATGGAAATCTGGCTAGAGGTGTTGGGTTTGGCTTGGAGGATGTCTCTCTGTCTAGAAGAGGTGACTTGTTGCCGAGATTGACTTTTACTTTATTTTATTATTCCTTGATTAAATCACTTAATTAATTAATTAATTAACCATTTTGCCTCTAAAAAGTGATTCATCCATCCCGATGGCTTCTCCGGCCACTGAAAGTCACTTCTCATCATCTTATCTTGTAATGCTCTTCCTCCCGATTCCGATGAGCTATTACACTAAGAGGTTTCTCCAAGCAATATGCCCATTATGACCTTCTTAGTGAATTTAATTAAGATATGACCCATAATTACTCAAAATTACGGAAATCGTCGGAATGCAGCGAAACCAAAGCCCAGCTGTGCAGAATGGATTCTGATGATGAACGATACAATTTGGGCCCAAATAAACCCCTCAATATCTCCCGAACTCTCTGTCACCCCTATCTAGCTACTCGGGTAGGCATAACACTCTGAAATGTTGTAATGTTATAATGTCCAAAATGGGGACATTACAGTCCTCCCTGCCAGAATATTGCTTGTCCTCAAACAATAACCGAATCCAACTACATATGATACCGGGGTCCCATATCCACATGTGTGACACAAGGTAGACTCCCCTCAAGATGTCGCCTCTCCAAGTGCTCACCACGCATGACACCCACATGCTCATGATGAGTAGAATGATCAATGGTCAAAGAATCTCAGTCAACTCCCCAAGCAACCACTCTACTCGAAACTCAACTCCATCAAACGTTGAATTACCAAGCACTCCAATCCCTGGATCTCATATCAGAATGTGAACTGCAATGCCTCGTAAGATATAGTCTTGTAACATATCACTACCATGAGTCTCCGTCAAATAACACACGGTCTCAAATCAAAATGAGTTAGTCCTACCAGACCATACCAAACCCAACACGACCCCCATCGACTGAACATGCTGCTGCCATAGTGAGGTACTACAAGACCTCAACGAATCACTAGCCAGTGACGTGCTCTCCCCAATACTGAAACTCAATGGAAAATCAAGGTGACTTCCCCTTGCAAAGGTCCACTCGTCTCCACTAGTCAATGAAATGCCCAACCCTGTAATCCCAGGGTCCCATGCTAGTCTCTGACAGGGACCATCATGTTGATGTTGCTCTACTTTGATCATGATTGTCTGATCAAAGTATCCATACTGGATCCTCCACTCCTGGATCCTCATAAGATGAAACAAACTATTGACCAAATGGACTCTTGGATCCCATGTCAAATTTGGAAGTTCATCACTTCCAATCCCCACTAACTGTTGATGTACCCTACTGGTAACTGTCGAAATCACTCCACCCTCATCCCAATGAGAGTCTGAATATGTAGCAACCTTTGAGATATCCTTTGTCCCATGGCCTAGTATACTCTCCATCATGCCCAGGGCCTCAACTATCTACCCCTATCTTGATGTATGCAATCAAGACACTCCTGTTAGGTGGTCTCGGCCTACCAACTCTCCATGCCCCCTGCCACTGTCTAGCTCCCCCTGTGCTGCTATCAATGATGAAAGTATCGAGAAAGGCCATCATAAATATCTGCAACCAACTGTAGGACTGGAAAGTAGCATATGCCTTGGTCAATCCAAAGGACTTAACCAAAAGCTCGTCCATTGACACCCATGGTAAATAATCACCTGTACTCATCACTGAACACCAACTATCGGGTACCATAGTAGGTATCTCCACCAATTGCGGGTCAATCATTCTCCATCCATCATCACTCATGCAACTACTGCTACGGTGAAGGTGATCTCCCAGATCTGTATACTCTTGTAAGGGAGAGGAATCTCCATGCTCTACTAAGTACATCTCCTCCCTACCATCCGGTGCGTCCCCCTGAATCCCACTGTACACCTTTGTATGTCTCTGTGAACTACCACTCATCACTGTGTGCCCCTGCATACTCATGTGATCTCGTGTATACACCTGCAACATAATGGATCCTGGGTGTACTACGGGGTCATCCTCTACATGAAGGTCAACCAATCCTGGAACATAAATGGAAGTGTCCTCATAACTGCCCCTGGCTTTGGAATCCCCATGTGTACGTGTGTGCCCAACTGTCTCAACACTCCTCATGAAGGGTGGTCCCTGTGACCTATGGACATCCTCATGTATCTCTGGATCATATCTCTCCATACTCATCAGTGATCCTGGGTACTCCTCATGCTCCTCCCTCAATTGGTGCTCCACTGCTAAACCACCAACATCCTCTCGCAATGTGGCTGAGGGATATATATGACTCTCTGTTGAAATAGGTGTAGTGGATCTCTGTCCAATTTCCTCAAGGAGCTCCTCTGATCTGGACTCCGATTCCTGAAGGGGTTTTTGTGTGCCTTCCAAGAATCTCCGTTTGCTCATCAACTCATGAGTGAGTCGGTCCACCTCAACCTCCTGCTCCCTCAGTGCCCTGTGGTATATCTCGCCAACCTCCAATAGGTAATCCCTATCCCTCAACAACTGTTGGTAGTCGACCCTAATCACAATCACTCTCTCCCTGAGTGTATGGAAGTCATCAATGACAAGTTCCCCATCTGAACTATCATGTGCCACCGAGGCCCTCCAACAATAACCTGCCACCAATGCATGTGTATCATCAATGCATCTAGTGGCTGCCATGATCATGTCCTCATTGACTCTCAACTATCCTGCCAAGTGTCGTGACTCCTGGTCACAATTCTGCTGAGGTGCTACCTCATGCCTCTCACCGCTAGTGTCAACAATGGAATCCCCAACAACACACTCCTCAAAATATAAGGCACTGAACTGCCCATTGTCCGCTGTGCTACTAAGTCCTCCTGTATGCCACTACACGCCATCACCAACTGCGACCCCTATCTGAATCACACCATATCCTGTATGGGCAGCTGTATCCTCCTGTGCACTCACCCTACTGATATCATCTGCGCCTGGATCCCATACAGATGTGTCCATACACGTGCTATGGTCATCTCGACCAATAAGGAGTGCATCCTCATCACTGTAGATCGATCCTGGGAGTAAGTGTCCCAACAAGCTGTCAGTCTCCACAACCTGGTCCATCAATGGAATCTCCAAGAGTGGTGACTCACTCTCCTCAAACTGATAGGTATGTGTAAGGTCAACTATCTCCAAGCCATACTTCTCCTCCTGGGTCTGTAGATCCATATGTCCCTTCTGTACAATCCCCACACAAGGCTCCTCTACCATATCAAGAATGCCACTGATATCCTCATGTGTCGTGGCTAGCATAGGTGACTGAGAAGATGAAATATGTGGCTCACTCATCATACAAAGCTCATCATCCTCCATACATGACCTCCTGGAAGCCATGTCTACACCCATAGGTAGGTCATCCAACCTCCTAATCTCATCATGTCTAAGTGCCAACACATATGTATCCTCACAAGTGTCACCACTATGTTGAAGTGTTGAATCCTCAACATTGCCTGACGAGGAAGATGAAGGACATGCACTATCATCCTGTCCATCCAACTGTCCTTCAAATGCGCAAGAGTCACTAGCCTCCATCTTGGTCATCTGGTTGAGCTTGTAGTACATGTCTAGCTTTTGTACCCCAGCTCTGGCAGTGCATTTGGACGATCCATCAAAAAAAGGTATGGTGAGTTTACCAACTTTCTGGATGAAATCTATGTTATGCCCATGTTGCTGTTGCTGTCCTCCTCTTTGAGGTTCTCTGGGATGGTCCATGCCCCTAAGTCCAAAGTACTCGACCAGTGTCATGTCATGATGGAAGTCACGACCCAACGCTGCATACTCCCTCTTGTACTCTGCAATTTCTTTCTCTTGAGTGGGCAACCTGTGTGCTAACGGTTATTGTGTTGTTGCTGGTGGTGCCCTCTGAAAACTAGGGAACTATGGTCTGGGAATCCTACTTGAAGATGTGTATGTGCGAGTAGGTCTCTGGGGTCTACTGCCTGCCCCCGAGTTCCCTTGTGCTGCATTTGGGGCTGGTGTTCCCGAGGTGTCCACTATAGCTAATCTATCAGCCAACTGTGCCAAAGATTGCGTCATGGTCTGCTGTCTAACTACCAAATTGTTGAGTACCTGCATGAACGTTGTCTCTGGGTCCATGGATGCCTTACCAGTGCCCTCTAGCCTCTCATATTTGTCTCCCCACATCCTCTCTGCCTTCTGGGTCACCCGCTGAACTCATCGACTTTAGTCACATGCTGGTAGGACTAAAGCTCTGATACCACTGAAATATCCCTGATCCTGCTGATCAAGATATTTGTTGCTGATTTAGATATTTGTTGCTGATTTAATGTTTTGTCTCGCAGATGTGATACACTGGGGGTTTCTGGATGTGTTTCAGTTGTGTGTTTGAGATATTTAGGGTTATTGCATGCGCATGTTGGTTATTGCATGTGCATGTTGCATATTTATGGTTTAAACAGTATATAAAGGAGGCATGTGCAAGTAAAGAACATCAAATGCCCAATAACATGTATTATGCGACTCACGTATGGAAATACAATAACATACTGGAAATATAGAGTATAATCGTCAGCTAGACCTCATGGATCATCACTGGAATACAAACAAATAACATAAAAATACCCGTGATCAGAAGATGAAGGCAGATCTGATGCATGCACGGATAGATCGACAAAAATATGCGATTCTAGAGAAGTACGGTAACTGCTACTAGCTGGAAAACTCGTCCGGAAGAATAGATCGTCAGAATGCGCTGGAAACTGCACCAATAGAAGCGCCCTGGCCTCTAGACTGAATGGATGAGTGTCGGATCTCGAATCTGGTATCTGAGGCACTGGATCTGGACCCCTGGGGGGTTTGCGCACCTCCTGGGACACTGGATGTGCCCCAAAGGATTCCACCAACGAAATCTGCTGCTATAGGGCTCAAAACGGCCATCTCGCCAAGTGCGGAACTGGGTCGGAAGGGTTTCCCCGGATCTGCTCTGATACTCTGCATGCAACCCCAAATGTCTGTTCGGAAGAGCTGCACCCTAAATGGATCGATGGTGCTTTTTGAATGATTCCACCGTCGGAATTTGATGGGAAGTAGCTCAACTAAGCGCCCTGGTTGGATCTCAACTGGGTCGAAAGGAAAATGTAATCAGAGCTCTGTCCTCGTGCAGCTCTACAAACTCTCAATCTGATTTGCGCCCTCACTGGTTGAGCTGTGCCCTCTGTAACTGGATGCTCCTGAATGTCACGGTGAAATACCTGGATGGTATCTTCGATGGGCTAGGGTGTGTCTCTCAACAACGAAACCGATCAATGGTGTTTGTTTCCTCCAAAAATCCACAAAATAGTAAAGTTGAATCCTCTCCTCCTCTGGGAACTCTCAACATCAAATGATAACAATGCAGGGGGAAATAAGAGACTAGCCACGCAAGTTATCACTGAATAATAAACACCGTTATCACTGAATAATAAATTATGAAAGAAAGTTATAGCGGAAGCAGAAAGATCAGAGAGAAATCATCCATGCACAAGAGACACAAATTTCTGTTCAGTAAAATTTTTAGATTGGGAATTCTGAGGAGAAAAACTAGTCCTCTCCACAAATTACAATTTCAACAAAAATTTCGTAAAACCTTTCCAACTTACAAATCTGCTGTATGAATCTACTAACATCACAACCTTACCTGGTTGTCATCATGACTGTATGACTTGCCTGTGGGTGCTGTACGGTTCGCACGTGTCGTACAACCTACAATAAATGCGTTGTACAGATTCACACGTGTTGTTGCTTCTGTTTCTCTCACATGTGCGATTGTCTCCTCACATGTGTGGCCTGTTTTCCCTCACACGTCCGACCTATCTCCTCATACGTGCGACCTCTCTCTCCTCACACGTGCGACCTCTCTCTCTTGGCAGAAAATTAGAACAAAGAAATATAGAAAACCTTAGGCCAGATTTGCCAAAGTGAAGAATTTCCTTTGCTGAAATTTGAGACCCCAATCTCCTTGGCAAGAGTGTTCACTCACTCATGCCAACACCATGATGAAAAAAATAAGATATGTGATGTCTCCCCACATTGCCTCTCTTTTTATAGGATTCTAATGAGTGAGTTTAGGAACCCCTTCTAAACTCAACATTAAATTATAATTGTTTATTCCTCCATTTGGGTGTGAAGCCCCAACAACAACAATTCCAAGCCCCAACTCGATACAAAAGTGTTTTTTCACAAAATAAAAATGCAATGTGAGTGCGAACAAAGATTCCCACATGCACGACACCAAGGCCAATGTTAGAATACTTGTTCGATGGTACAAAACATCAACAATGATTGGGAGGGGAGACCACCTTCTGCTTGTTCTTTTTGATTTGCTAGCCAGATTCAATATCCATGCTCATTGGCTCAAAAGAAGCGAAACCAAATGTGATCACCATCCTGTGGTTTTGAGGTACCTTCACAATCCCACTACCAAGGAAGACTCATTGCCTCGAGGCCGATCCACAAGGCCACTTGGGGTTTGAATAAAGCCATCGTGGCCAACAATGCTTGAGAAGACACTCCTAGAACCAGATCCTTTGGAACCTAGCACATATGAACTTGGACCACCAAGACCCGCTCCACCTGAACTTATACCAACAGAATTTGAACTGCTACCACTTGCACTAGGTCCAACGACATTTGAGCCACACGAACCCGTGCCAAGAAAACCTGAATGACCACCACCCCCACTAGCCTTAGCGACAACAGTCCCAAAACCACTAGCACCAGTGCCAACCCACTAAAGGACTTGAGTGATGTTGATGTTTTGTAGCTTCGGGAGGTATACCCACTAGTGGCCATGGTGTTGGGCATATGGGAATCTTCGTTGACACCAGATTACACTTTCGTTTCAGTGAAAACGCCCTTGGAATGAAGCTGAAGCTAGGGCTTCATGGGCTTTGTGGGCTTGTGTTGGGGTTTCACACCCCCAAAGAGGAGTTAAATATTCTAATTTAATGTTGATTTTAGTGGAGGGCTGTTTAGAGTAAGCTAAGGGCTTCTAAACTCACATTAGACTCCTATATAAGGAGAGGAGAGATTGTGACATTATGGAGTTAGGATAAGTGAGTGAGAACTTGTGCTAGGAGCTTGGAAATTTCAGCAAGGGAAATTTTGCAATTTTGGCAAATTTGGCCTAGGGGTTCTTGGAAATTCGGTTTCTGTTTTCAGCCAAGGAAGGCTTTTGTTTTTCAGCCAAGAAAGGCCACACATATGAGCCACATGTGTGAGAAGAAGTGGAGCAGCAGGGCCGCACGTGTGAAAGAGTAGGTACAGTAGGTCTGTACAGTCACACGTGTGGTACAGACAGGTCCGTACAGTCACATGTGTGACCAGAACAGAACAGCCACACATGTAGAGGATTTCAGGTTTGTACGTGTGAGATTTTGGGCAGGTTAGCAGGTTTGTACAGGCTGACATCAGGAAGCCGTACAGGTGACCTACAACAGGTTTGTAAATTGAAAATTGTCCCGGGTAATTTGTTGATTTTTGTTGTTTTTGAGAGGACTGATTTTGTCTTCAAATTTGTTGTCTTTGTGACTGTTGGGAGGGGCTGATTTATCATTTTGCCCTCAGGAAATTTTGAATTTCACGGTCTACAGAACAGAAAATTTTGTGTCTCATGTGCATGGATGATTTATCTCTGATCTTGTTGTTTCTGCTGCTGTAATTTTCTGTCTCATTTCAATGTTAAATTGTTCAGTGATAACAGCTATGGTTTACTATTTGATCACTTGGAACTTTGGAAGTAATTTGCAGATCTGAAATTAGTTGCATGAAAAATTGACACCTGAATACCTCCACCCGCATGGTTTGCCTTTTATTTTAATGGATTGTTGTTTATTGTGTACTCTCTTTCTTTCTTTTTTGACTTAACATAAGATGTTCTTCCTAGTCGCATTGACTTATTTTTGTCATCCATGGACATTAATATAATTTCATTTCTAAAGCATACATTGTATTATATTGCATATATTGATCTTATTGCAATTTAGTACGGAATCCCCTTTTTCAATCTCTCTTGTTAGAATTGTATGACAATGCAACCTTTATATTGAACTCTCTTAAGAGAGCAATAATATAACTACATATGCCCTTATGTATGTGAAGGGTTTGTATTTAGATATGACACCCAATCAACTAACAGGGGGAAAATCAGAAGATTGAGGCTTGTTTGCTTTTTATTTTGATTAATGTTTAAATAATATTTGTTATGGGAAAAAAAATGTCTCTAACAGGTTAGTAATTGGCAGATTGCAGGAGCAGCGGCAGCAGCTGGTCTTTGTCTTGTTGATGTTGCTGCAGAGGCAAGTCATGCAGCTGCAATGGTTGGCACAATGGGAGTGGCCTTGTCAGTTTGTACTATTCCTGGTCTGGTTACCTCCGATAGGCTAGGTCCAGGAAAGATGGAACTAGGCCTTGGAATTGTAAGTCATGCTCAGTAAAGAGAGATTTTGTTTTTATTTTTATTGTAGCTTCTTTTGTATAGCATATTCCTATTTATGTTCATCAGAACTAGATTTTCCTCATTTGAAATATTTATTATTATAATTATTATAACATTTTTAAATTCATTGCATGGATGTGCATTAGTTTTGGTTAGTCACCTAATTGTAGGCTTGTAGATTTGATATTGGCACATCGACAACCACGTATTTGTAGTATATTTGATTGCACCTAGATTTGAAAATTGAAATAACAATAAATTACATGAGCATGGGTAATACTTATATTGTTTCAGGTATGCACTCATGGCAGTTCTGTTTTAGCATCTTGGGGCAGCATTTTCAAGTAGCGTCTAGAGGTTACATCACCTCCCCAAGCTAACAAGTTGAACATCATATCTGTGTTTGCAGCATGGGGAACCTGGAGCTGCTGTGGCTGATTTGCAACCAGTTGATGTAATGGTGTCTCATATTCTCAAACAGATTTTGTCAACGGTCTGTATGGAGCTTTTCCCATAATTTCAGACTTGGTCATATACCAGTTGCACATGAAGATCCAATTAAAAAAGATATGGCAGTTGTAAACTGTTTATAACCTTTCTGATTCTGTGCAAATCTTTTTCCTTTTCGGTTTGACTTGGTGCACTGGTTGTGTTGAGTTCTGGGGCCAAGCATCTCATACTTTGTTTGAATGACACAGAAGAACTGAATGGCACACAAAAAATAATGCAAGTTTGTCATGTAAAAGGACAAGATGATTCAATATATGGAAACGCTAGGCATGATAAGCTTTCAAACAAAATCTTAGCGTAAACATCTACCTTAGGGATTAAAACATAGTGGACTGACTGGTCCCTTGTTACCTTGTGGGGTTCAGTGAGTATGTCAGTTCCATGCTTGCCATCCACTAGTATTTAATATGTTCATTTGAGATTCCAAAATATTTCAGAGTATAGAACTATATTGAGATAGACTAGGTGGCTTGCACGTGATCTTGTTTATTGACCATTGCAAGAAACACTGAAAGAAACAACATAAAAAACCATTGACAGAATTATTAGATCACAGCGAAATAGCATTTGTATTAATATCAGTAAAAGCATCTACAAAAAAGTCCAAGTGCTGATCACATTATGGTACAATGCCAGCATTATGCTGATGATAAAAATTTGGTGGGGGCCCCTCAGATGAGAGAATGATGACTGGAGAACACAACAGTCGGGAAACACAACCTTTCAACCAACTAATGAGGACTTCCTAATGATGATATCATGTCTTAATTCACGATCCACTCATAAAGTAACAAGATAAGATAAGTGCAGCATCACAAAATAATAATTTGTTAATTACATTTATAAAAACAATGCAATAAAGTACGTCATCATACAATAATAATAATTCCATTAACTACATATATAAGTGACTTTAAGAGAACATAGACTACAAGACAGTAGAATAGTGAGTTTTAGCTCTCACAATCCTCAGTAGCCTTCTGGGTAGTGACATACCATACTTTTTAGTATAAGGGACAAAATGGCTTCAAACTTTATCAACAATATTTTACTATTAATCATGTGAAAGAGGTTCTACATACACATACACACACTCTCATTCCATCTAACTATGTTATCAATAAAATAGTGGTATGACAGATTATACAATGATGTTGTCTTCACTTGTGAATATAACTCAATACGGAATGGGGGTGGGGTGTTTATACCTAGAGGTTCTATGTGCACAACATTTGGGGAACATACTATTTCAACCAACCAATGAGGACTTCCTGAGGACATATTCGTAATGATGATCTCATGTCTTAGTTCACAACCCACTCATAAAGTATTGAAGTGCAACATCATTTATTAAGTTTTAACCTACTCATAATGTAATCAAGTACATAATAATAATAATAACAACAACTTTATGTATAAGTGATGATGAATGGTTCCATGCCTTCGCCACCACCACCATTCTCGTGACCACCAACATGAGATAAAGGATGAGATCTGTTATTGCACAGTTTGTAGTTGGAGTAAAGGATGGATGGAAAAGAGGCAAACTGGCGTAACTGAGACTATCCTACCACTGTCACCTCGATAGGATAACTCTTTCTGTTTAGGGTGGTAGGCCCACGGGTGATTAGATGTCCCCGGTGACCTAGGGTTTTGAGAAGGAAAAGGGTTTATGGCTAAGTAGAAGTTTCCCCCCCTCACAAGTCACCACCGATCAGAAAGTCCGGCTAATCAGCCAATAAAGATAAAGATAACCAGAAGTACGAATGATAACCAAGTGTGTACCTGCTCGAGACAAAGCAACAAGAGAACTACACATGTGCAAGATCACTTGCTTGGTTAGTACTTCATATAATCAAGGACTTTCTGTAATAAAGCCATGGACCAATAATAGTGGTGAAGCAAATCAACGATGCACAATAGCAATGATTACAATATATGTCACTTCACAATAAATGCTAAAGAAGCTTCACAATGATCAATGGCAATCGATGTAACAATATTAATACTAGCAACATCGCTTTAGCCAACCATTCAATTGCTTTAAAGACACAATAAATGCTGAATGGATATGTTTATAACACAAATAGATGACGACAACAATAGGGTTAGTAGGTGTTAGTCTAAGCTAGGGTTAGAAGTAGTTAAAGGTTGTTCAAGAGTATTTAGAAGTTGTGATCAAAAGGTCTCAAGTACAAGGTCTTAGATCAGTGCGCTATTAGGGTAAATGGAGTCAAAAAGGCTGCAAAAGATGAAGGGCCGAAATGATAGTGATAGGGCCAAAGACAAGAGGGATATGATGGTTGAAGTGTTGCTAAGGCAAGGCTTCAACCCATCAACCCTAGGGGAAGACAACTCACTAAGGTGTAGAAACCCTAGGCCTCAGTGCGTCTTCCTCCTTCTTTAGCTCAAAGGGTAAAGATGAAACGGCTAGGCTAGAAGAGTAAAAGGTAGAGTGTTGCTATGGCAAGGCTCTAACATCTATCTTTGGCAAATTAAAATGGCTCTTAGCATAACTTGGTAGGGACATGAAACAAGGACACCGTGTGCTCATTCCCTAGGGTTTAATCCAACAAATTTCATTAAAATGCAAGTAAAAGATACCATAACCATTCAAATAAAGAAGAATTACAGAAATTCACTTACATTCATCAACCATTCATTAAGCAAAACCCTAGTTGTAAACCTCCCACCAAGAAAATGCAGAAAATAGCCAAGAAAGAGCCTCCTTCAACAAGTGCACATCAATATTTAAGCCAAGAACCCTAAAGGAGGGCGCAAATTTCATACCTCACCAAGAGTGAGTGAAAGATTATTCTAATAAGAGAGTTTTTGCTCTCTACTTATACAATACCAAGTGACCTTAAAAAAATTTAGGTCACCAAAAGGCCGACAAGGCCAAAATACCAAATAATATTGTTTTACATTAAATATCATAAATTAAACCCTAATCAAGCAAAAGTAAAGATGTCATGCCCTTTCTAGGGTGACGTTATCCCCTTTTAGGGCAACATTGGTCTCCTGGAGCAAAACGTTAGCCCTCCTTGGGCCTCTCCAAGCTGCCACACGTGCCACAACTGCCTCCCAAAACGTCCATATATGCTGGATGATGTCATAAGCATCCTGGGTGATGTCATGGGCCTTCCAAGGCCAACGTCCCAGTGGAGAGGGCACAACCCCCCTATGTAAGGCTCTGCCAGGGTGCCTCTATGGAACATCCTCCTCTTCTCCGGTGCAAACCCCTTTGTCCTGTCTTTGCCCCCTGCTGGGGTCTCAACATCCATCTGGTGGGCTCTTCAGCCCCATGGAGGTCCGAACTAATCATCTCCCCATGTGTACCTGTCAAATATGGTACTTGTCCGTCGGGTATGATCCTGCACATCAACAGATACGCCCTCCATGGGCTCACAAGTCACAGGGATCATAGCAATGTCAATCACATCCAATCATCAATTTTATTAAACATGTGCATAAAACCCCTTTTACCTAGTCAAGTGCTCAAAGACATTATACAAATCTGCAAGGCAAGTTTGGAAGAAGTGATAGGGTGTCCTATTGGGCTAGTGTCCACTGGAAATGGGATTTTTTCGGAAGAAATCAAATCCAAGTCATGTTAATGGATGAGGTGGATAAGGGATGTCCTAACAAGGGTTGTAGTGATAGTAGGGAAATGCAAGGCTTACCTGTGGGTGCCTTTGTAGAAGGTGAGCCGCACCTCTCCTGGATGCAAATGTTTCCAAGCCCATTCATGCCTTTTATACTTCATTCTTTATTGCCCTTTTCTTATCAAGAGGCTAATCAGGGGACACTGCCCTAGCGTGTTGACCAGTGGTGGCAATGTTACCCACAAGCACTTTCACGAAAATGAGAAGGCTGTCTCGTGATGAGACCCCCTTTCTCTTGGTTATGCCACCAAGAGCCACTACCCTGGCATGGTAACCAGCTGCTAGTAGTGTCATACCGCTAGATGCCCATGGACCTAATAGGCTGGCTCGTGATGAGACCACCTATCCTCTGACTAGGTCTTGTTTTTTTTATATATTTTTTATGGGTCCCTCTTGTTTCTTGCTGAGAAGCTTTTTATTGCTTTCTCGGGGATCCCTGGGCGAAGCATCTCGAGGTTTTATTTTTAGGCTTTTATCTTTTGCCAACTGCTTTTACCTTCTGGGCCTTTAGCCCCTTCTTCCCACAAGGAAAGGTGCAACCCTTAAATGATTGGCCAACCCAATGCCCAAACCAATGCAATGGGATGGATGAGTGGGATGTAAGATGGAAAGTGGTAAGTATGACGGGAGTGGACGATGACTCTTTAGAAATCCCCTTAGTGGCAACTCAAAACCTATGGGCACAAGCTTGCTAGGGCATCTTGTCATCCCCCCCAGACATGGTCAAGTGGATAAGTATAAGATCCAAGCACTCGTTAGAAACAAAAAGAACTAAATGCACATATTCAAAGGTTTTGAAGATCAGAGTGACACATACCATTATACCCAGACTCATTACCTCATGGAGCAATATCCATCTCTGCTACAGGATCAAGCCGAGGTGATGGATGTTGCTGCTGCTGACAAAGTGGAGGCGCTGAAAGGAAGAAAATATGTGCCCTCCAGGGCCATGCTCAAGTCGATCCGGCTTTCGGTACTCCATGTCTAGGACCTGTGGGCCTCGAGACATAATCTCCTTAGTAATCCCTAAAAGTGGGGGATAACAAGATCAATGGGGCAAAGGAAAGAAGAATGGTGGGAATCCAAACCCTAATGATGGTAAGCGGAGAAATGATCGAGAAAGAGAAGAGAACCCTCAATATAGTTGCCTATCAATTTCAAGGATAGAAACATCAACGCAATATACCACTGTGATGACAAATGCAAGGCTATGTGGGAAAATAATGCTCTGATACTTTGTTAGAAACTAAAGAGCTCAAGTCTTAATCACTAACTGTCTAATCTCCTATGAGCATTATCATTAACATAAGCAAATCAAGGGAAAGTAAGAGACAAGAGAACCAAGATTTGTAGTGTGTAAACCTCTACAATGTGTAGTGGAAACATTCACTCTTACTAAGATTACTTTATTGATCATCAAACCCTGTTACAATAAACCTTGAAGACTCCTCAAGCAGTAAGATAGTGATGATCCACTACAATGGATGACAATGATCTCGAAGGGATGAGTATTGACCTCAAGACCTTGTCAATACATAGTGTGTAAACCTCTACAATGTGTAGTGGAAACATCCACTCTTGTTAAGATTACTTTATTGATCATCAAACCTTGTTACAATGAGCCTTCAAGACTCCTCAAGCAATAAGATAGTGATGATCCACTACAATGGATGGCAACGATCCCAGAGGGATGAGTATTGACCTCAAGGCCTTGTCAATATATAGGCTTTGATAGTGAGAAGATCACTTCACATAATGAATATAGAATAAATAAAAACCCACGCACCAAGCCCATATTAAGGAACAAGGAGCCACATAAAAGCCTCTTTAAAGTAACAAGTGCCTCAGAAGTGGCTCCATGAAGTCTAATGATGCTGCATTATATGTACATAAATGCCTCCAACAATGATGACTTAAAATGCTACAAATGCCACCATATTGACACGAAATACATCATCAAATGTGGCCACTAGACAACATTACAAGACATTCTAACATTGCTCCTTTGAAATGTTCCTGACTCTGCTAGTCTAGGAAATACTGCTAAACTGACAAATCCATTGTCTGATCTGATACACTAGGGGTTTCTAGATGCGTTTGAGTTAATTGTTTAACATGCTTGGTGATTTTCGCATGTGCGTTTCATTCAATTAATGTTTAAGTGTAATATATGATGCATATATAATAGGGAACAAAAACTATCTCATTCATATATATTATGAGGGAAAAAGCAGGAAATACAATGATATGCTGAAAGCAAAGAAATAATCGTCAGCGAGATCTTGTGGATCGTCATTGGAATACAAGCAACTAATACAAAATACCCGTGATTAGAAGATGAAAGAAGATCTGCGCATGCACGGATAGATCGACAAAAAAATGCAGTTTCAGAAACTCACGGCAACTGCTGCAAACATTGGAAAACTCGCCTTGGTGGCTATACTCGACAAAATCGCTTGGAAATTGTCCCAACCTGAGCGCCCTGGCCTCTAGGCTGCTTCTGATGACTGACGGATTGAAGATCGGACCCCGAAAGCTCTGATGTCATCCCCTGGGGGGTTGCACACCTCCTTGGATCTGTGAGTGCGTCCAAGTGATTCCACCGTTAGAATTGACTACTATATATCTTGAAATGTGCACCCTAGCCAATGCTGTACTGGGTCGGAAGTGTTTCCTCGGATCTGATCCGGAATACCCTCTGGAACCCAAATGTCCCTCCTCAAGTGTTGCACAGTTTCTAGTTGTCTGATGCACCTTGAGATATTCCACCGTCAGAATCTGATGATTGGTGGCTCAAAAGATGTGCCTTGGCTAATCCTTAACTGGGTCGGGAGGAATCTGCAAGATAATTCGGGGTCTCGTGCAGCTACACAAAACCCTCTCTAACCCTTGTGCCCTCACTGGCTGAGCTGGGCAATCACTGCAACTGGATACTCCTGAGTAGCATGGTGAAATACCTGGATGGTATCTCTGATGGGCTAGGGTGTGTCTCTCAATACCGAAACCAATCAAGGTGGTGGTTTTCTCCAGAAATCTACAAAACAACAGAAGGTCGATTCTCCTCCTCCTTTGGAAACTCTCTCAACATCAAATCATAACATAATGAGGAATTAGGTCGAATTCCTCCCTTTATACTCTTCTCGATCTAATTCTTCGTTGACATCACTTAAGCTAGGCACTTTTCCTCCTATGGAGAGTGATTAATTAATTAAGTCTCCCCCTCAACACCTTTTTTCTTTTATTTCTCTATTGACTTTAGCTTAGGTGACTTTTCCTATGCTTTTTGGCTTAATTCATCGTTTAGCCACTAATTCACCCCTTATTTCTCCTCTTGTTCCCTGTTTGTGCCTGACTATCGTCTACGGGAACAAATAGACTACTAAGTCACTCTCTGTGGCCTACTCTTGGGAACGGGACATCACACCCTTAATGTTGACTAGAGAAACAAATACATATGCATAAGATGGCATTAAGTTAACATTCCTCCTTTATTACAACTTCATACATCCCTTATAAGTTGTGAAGATAGATGATCTTCGCTTTCATCAAGGATAAGATGTAGAGTGGAATAATGAACAATGCCATCGACAATGAGATCCTCAATAAGTTATGTAGATGGATGAACTTTTTTGCTTTTGTCAATTATCAATGTTGGGATAGCCAATATTGACAACATCAAGCTGCCCTTGATGAAGTGCAAACAAACTCAAAATGGAATGCCAATCTATGGAAATGCTTGTGTCAAAATCTACACACAAACCTTTTTGAAATTGGTGAAGCAAATGAAGAGTCTTACTGCGAACTGCCTATAGAGAACTAGTTCCCACAAGGCTCTTCAGAATTAGTAAAGCAAACACAAGGAGATTTTATTCCAAGTGTAACAAAGCCTATGCACAAATTATTAAAATGAGAACACCATGTTGTCAATGAACAATCTCCCCAATAAGACATAGAAGATGGCAAAAAACATGTTAAGTTAAAAGTGTGATTTGACAAGCTATAAGAGTCAACGATCAACAATAATGCTTCAATCACTCAAATGAAGAACTCAACCACCCCCTTAAGACGTTGAAAAGGCTCAACAAATGTTGCAAACTTCACATGGAATAAGATGGGTCTTCCCATCACAAATGCACAAGTGCCAAACAAAGCACCAAATAAAGGTTGGCATCATAAATATGTCCAAAGGAGATTGTTATCGTGGTCAATCAATTAAAAGAGGGTATATTGTGATCGAGTCCACTGTTTTTCAAATGGAGAATCAACATCAAAACATATTCAATTTGTACATGTAGGGCATTGAACACTATCCATCCATTGAGGCATTTGGCTTGTTAACATTGCCCATCCTCAACAACAAATTTTGTAGCATATGTAGGCATTTGGATGTCACTATTGACTAACGAACACATTTTTTTCATTGGGCATGCCAACTATCTTTGTTTTTCAATCCAACTCTACCACATTTCGAAATTTAGAGGTTGTTACGCCTTGAAAATGCATGGCGTATTTGCATTTTCTTTGGCATCTTTCTCTCACCAACACAATAGGAATCCATGGGAGTTTAGTGATCATTACAAGTTGTGAGGAGAAACTTGGAGGCCATGCACCTTGTCCTATGTTACCATGGTGTTGCACCCTGTTGCTGTCTTAATACACACTTGCAAACATGAGCTAAGTTCGACTCACTTAGTGTGTCCTTGGAGGCACAATGCCTAGGTTCACAGTCCACGCTGTCACTTTGACTGGAACCTCTTCTGTCTAGGCTCACTCCTAGGGAAGCCAAGGGGGGTAGTCCCTAGTTTCTAGATTAATTTTAGAGTTAAGTTCTAGGAGTTAGTTTTAATTATTTACAAGGTTTAGGAAATTTTAATCCTAAGATGCACAAGCAACAATGCAAGGTGCACGGGTTAGCATGTAAAGCAAGCCTTTTCCTAGGGCAACTAAGACTAGTGCCTAAAGATTGGGCTTGGGGTCAACTGAGTTAAGGGGTTTTTGGTTACAAATAGATTACAATATTGTTTACAAAAGAAAAACCTGATCAAACAAATATTAGATACAAGATTTACAATTCAAAGAATGCTAAAATATAACAACAAGCTAACCACTGATTTATTTGTGTTTGTGCAGGATATAAAAAGATTAAAGCATCATATAACATTATCATCAAAGCATCAAGATCATCATCATCAATACATCAAGAAGAAGATTTATAAAGTTAAGCACAAGTATCAAGGATGAAGATCAACCACTCTTAATTATTAAACCCACAAGTATTTAGAAATTTAGATCCA
>JASDQU010500928.1:15491-46667 GCA_032191745.1 Picea mariana | reverse complement strand
GTTGTTAAGCTTTCTTAAGATTGTTAAGTTTTATTAAGCTTTCACCAAAGCCTCCTCCCCCCATTGCCAAATAACTGTCGGATGCTCAATAAGTGTTGCCACCCTAGCTTCGCGGGTCAGCCCTAAGACAAGAGTACTTCCCGGAGAGGACACATCCTGTGCGCCATGAGACAGTCCCCTACCTACACCCTCCGTTGTTTTTCTCAAGTCCCATTTTAGATGGTGAAGATGGTGGTCTTAGGTACCCTAAAGAGTCTATTAAGTTTATATATAAGTTAGGTAGACTTTTAGGAGTGTTTAGGAGTGTTTTAAGAGTTTTATAACACTTTTTAATGGTGATTTAGTGACTTGTCCGAAACTCACTTCAGCCTTAAAGATGTGTCAATTTGGTTAAAAATTTAAGAGTATTAACACATGTATATGTCACTAGATTGCACAATTAGATAGCTTGAAAGAATAACAAAGGCAAGAACAACTTGCCACCCAATAGAAGATAAGCAATCACACTTATATCATATTCAAGAGCAATGAGTGTGAAAAAGAAAAAGATTTAGGTGTTGCCTACTTATCAACTTAGAAATAAAGTGACTTCAAGCATATGGCATCAAAAGATCTATGCATTAAAGAGAAACACCATCTACTTATGAAGCATCAATGATTATAGATCTAAGCATGGAACATAAAGATAAACATTTGGTGAACTAAACATGCATAAGATCTAGTTAAGTTGATTTAGGTGCCCAATAGGCTTAAGCTAGAGAATTATCTAGTGTATTAGATCTAGATCTAGGATATTATAACTTTAAAGCACTTGGATTTTTAACCACATGTTAAAACCCTAACCTAACCTTTTGGGGTATTCCTCTCCCAACTAGGTAGGCAATTAATTAGCTTGCTTATTAATTGAGATTTATTGAAAAAGGAAAGAAACAAGCAAGCAAGGAAGAAAAAGCAAGAGAGAAAAGCAAACCAAGAAACAAGCAAGAAGCAAGCAAGAGGAGAAAGGGAAACAAGCTAACCAAGAAGCAAGCAAGCAAGCAAACCCTACCCCACGTCCTAGGGTTTGGGAGATACCTTTTATCTCACAAACCCTCACGTCCTAGTAAGAGAGAGGCTAAAAAGGTAGATCTAGATCAAAACTAATTACCCAAGGCTCACACGTGGGAGGAGGCCGTACCCTTTTTCTCCCACAAATGTGAGCCACTACAAGCAACCAAAAAAGGGAGAAAAATGAAGGAAAAAGCTAAGAAAATGAAGGAGCAAGGTTGAGAAATAGCTACCAATCCCTTGGGGGGTCTTTGAGTGTTGTGTAGATGCCTTTGGGTAGCCAAAACTCCTTTCAACCAGATCTGAACCTGCAAAAACTAGCAAGCTATGCTTGCTGGAAATGACACACACAACTATATAAGTGAAGAAAAACTTTTGCCTTTTTAGGGCAAAATTTTTTCTTAAGAAAATATTGTAAACTTTGATTAAAAATGACTTATCTTATCTTACTAAACTATGCTAGCTGAAATATTGATGGAATGAACAACAATATAGAAGAAGAGTAAAAGTGAGAAAGGAATGGAGTTTGAGTGTGTCTCAAGGGAGCCTTCTTGCTTAAGGTTGTCCCAATGAAACCCTTGAAGCTAAACCTGCAAAAACTTTGAACAATGATGGCATACAATAGACAATATGTTGCATATACTAATAAGATGACATTTCAATCCTATCTAGCATATCAAGATACATAGATCTACAAGCATGTGCATTACTAGATCTACCCAAATAACATTTTACCTTAGGATCCAAAGATGCAATCACCAAACAAAATCTTAGAACAAGTTTACCTCATGTGTATGGCAAGAAGAAGCATGTGCATAACTCTTCCAATAATCCTCCAAAGTTTTCTCTTTATTACTCAAGAAGAAGGATCTTGGAGAAAACTATCTCCAAAACCCTAAAGAGCAAGAGAATGAAAATGATGAATGAAAGAGAGAGAGAGAGAGTGAGAAATCAAGTAGCATAACTTTAGCTCAAGATATGGTGTGTTGGGAGTGAGGAGAGGGATCTATTTATACTTGGAGAGGCAAACCTACCTCTCTTGGATCAATCCCAAGTGTCCACCACCAAGCATAAGAGTAGATCTCAAGGCTAGGGCACACCATCTAGGGTTTAGATCTTAGATCTAGGGTGTAGAATGGTGTGGGAGTGTTGGGATCACACAAAATTCAAGTGGGAAGGCTATGGGATTCGTACCAAGGGATAGGAAGAGGCCCCAACAATTAAAAACAATTTTTCTTGGAGAACCACAAGAGGGGGGCGTAACTCTCCTTGGAGGGCGCAACACAAGGGGGAAATGTAAGCAATGGAGGGGGATTAATGAGAAAATGGGAGTGGGATCACCCTAGGAGGTGATGTGGGAGTTAAAGGGAGTCATAACTCATGAGAGGGGGCCCCATTGAAGTCACAACGTCCACCACCAAGGAAAAACGTCAATCCCCCTAGGGGGACATAACTTTTTGGTGGGAGAAGGTGTAAAGGGTTAGAATAGGTTGGAAAAGGTTGGGAGGGTTATGTTATGCTTATGGGGTCTCTCTCTAACCTTTATTCCATCATTTTACATCTTCCTAACTCATTATTACAATTTTACAATTTTGCCATGTTTGGACTTTAGCAATTAAAATTGCTGTTTTACATTGACTGACACTCCGGGTGGACAAACCCATGGCTAAAGTTGTCCGACTGAGCTGAAACTTGGTCCATGGATGTGGGGGGTGCTATTCCATTTCTTTTGAGCATAAATACCCCTATCAAAAGTCCAAGGACCTAGTTTTTACAATTATTGCTCAAAAATAATTAATTAATTAAATAATTAAACCTCCAAACTTAGGGAAATTTAATTAAAAATTAATTAATTAAAAAAAACTATACTAGACTTGACGGAATTCCACGAAACTTTCTAAGATGTCTTGCATGGTCATTTACAATGATTCCCTTTAATAGTTACCAAAAGATAAACCCACTAGAACGCCGTTCACCACTTTGGAGGAATTATTGCAAGTGTGAGGGAAAAAACTCAAGGGAGATCAATAAGGTTGAAAAGCCCGATTGATAACCTGAGGATAAAAAACCCTCGGTGAAAGGAACTCTTCCAGTGAATCGATCCCAAGGTAACTGACCTAGACATGACTCATGCAAACCTATTACATTATTAACCCACGCAGGGGTGCGGAAATTCCAATTACAAAAAGAAGTGTTGGGGCCAAACATGCCCTGTAGAACCAAAGTCTTCGACAAATTTGCATTTGATGATGCGTCTCTTTATGGCACATGGAGTTGACCACCTGTGTTGGAGAGGCGGTCAACACACCCTACAGATGGATTGAATCCAGGGCTCTGTGGCCAAATAGGTGGATGTTGTGGGTTATAAGGGAGACTTAGAAGATGATCACCCTACCTTATTACAGGCCCATAGAATGACACGTGATAAGGAAATGGGTTGTGTTATCACGCAATTTGTACTTGTCCAAAAGGGAAAGTCTAATGGAGGGCAAGTTGGTGTAACAAGAGGTTGTCCTATCACTGTCACCTTAATAAGAAACCTCTTTCTATTTAGGGGTGAAATCCCAGGGGAGATGTCTTCGAAGACCTGGGGGTTTGAGAAGGCAAAGGTTGAGGTATCAAGAAAAGTTATCCCCTCTCACAAGTCACACTGATCAGAGAGTCCCAAAGGTTTAACAAAATGAAGCAATGATATGCTTATGTGTACCTGCCCAGAACAAGACAACAAAAAAACACTATCTTTGCAAGTACAATTGATGTTAGTGCTTCATAAAACCTTGGACTTGTCAATGAAAACAATAAGTTGATATAAGACGAGGCAAACATAAATCTATAACAACAATGTATATATGATGATGGCTTCACAATCAATGCCTTAAATAAGCTTCAAAATGACCCAAAATGATAATCTAACAATAATAATATGCTAGCACTTGTCAAAAGCTAATGAGGCAATGTAAAAATCAACCTTAGTAATTGCTTTTAAGAGCTTTTACTGCTGTAATAAGTGGCTGTAGGTTACTTTTATAACAACAACAAGAATGTTAGTAGATTAGTCTAATCTATGGTTAGGAATGGTTAGTAAATAGCTTGAGGTATAAGATTTAAGGGTTGTGCTCATCAATCAATCAAGTATTAGGTCTAGATCATTGTCTTTAGGACTGATGGAGTCACTTTTTGCAGCAACAATCTTGAAGGAAATAAATGATAGTGTGTGAACTAAGGACAAGAGGGATGATGGTTGAGGTGTTGGCAACCCAAGGCCTCGATCAACAAGCCCTAGTAGGAAAACGACTACTAGGAAGTAGGTAACCCTAGGCCCTAGCGGTTTTCCTTATTCTTTAGCTCAAGCTTGAAGTACATAAAGGCTTGATGAAGCAAATGATGCTAGAGTGATACAATGGTAGGGCTCTAGCACATGCTTCAAAGGATAGGTTTTTCTAGCAAAATCTAGTAGGTGAAAAACTATTGAGACAAGGACAATAACATGTGCTTAATCTCCTAGGGTTTTAAGCTAGCAATTTCATAATCTTAGTGAAATGCAAAGTAAAGATACTATAACCATTCAAAGGAAAGAAGAATTGCAGAAATTCACTTACATTCACCAAGAATAATCTAGCAAATAGCCTAGTTGAAGACTTTCCCCCAAGAAAATGCCAAAAAACACCAAGATAAGCCTCCAAGAGTTGCGCACCACTTAACTTCAGCCAATAAGCCTTAAAGAGGCCAAATTTCAGACCTCACTTGTGTGAGTGAAAGAATGATGAAAAAATACAAGGGACAAATCCCTTATTTATACAATCAAAATGACCTTTAATTACAAAATTAGGTAAAAAAGGCCGACATGGCCAGTTTACATGAGAAAATCCAATTTTACACAAAATTGTCAAATAAAACCCTAATTTTATCTTTTTAGGGTGACGTCATGCCCCTCCTAGGGCGACGTTAGCCTCCTTGCTGGAACGTTAGCCCTCCAAGTGAAACGTTGGGGCTCAAAACCCCTCAGGAACTGCCACACGTGCCAACCAAAGCCGTCCTCAAGCTGGATACCTCAATTGGGTGACGTCAAGGCTCTGAATGATGACGCCAAGGGTCTTCAAGGGCCAACATCATGGTGGGAGGGCAAGACCCCCCTGGGTCCAGGCCTGCCAAACTGTCTCTGTTGGAACATCCTCCTCTCTCTCCGGTGCAAGCCTCTGGTATATGTCTGCCCCTGGCTAGGGTCTCAACATCCATCTGGTGGGCTTCTAGCCCTATGGAGGTTCGAGCTAATCATCTCCCCATATGAACCTGTGCATCGAGCGTGTTCCTGCAGCAACAACAAGTACGCCCTCCATGGGCTCATAAGTCACTGGGATCATAGCAGTGTCACTCACATCTAATAATCAAGTTACCCAAACATGTGCATAAAACCCCCCTTTCCTAGACAAGTGCTCAAAGACGTTATGCCATTCTACAAGCCAGGTTTGGAGAGGGTTTCAGGATGTCCTATTGGGCTAATTCTCCTTAGATGTCGGATGTTTCCAGGTGAAGACCAATCTAGGTCATGTAAGTGCATGAGATGGTATGGGGATTTTTGGGCAAGGGGTGCAATGATGACATGCAAATGTAGGGCTTACCTATGGGTGCCTCTGAAGAGGGTGAGCTGCACCTTGTCATGGATGCAAATGTTTCCTAGCCCACTAAATGCCTCTTTACTTTTTTATCTTATTGCTTTTTCTTTCAAGAGAATAGCTGGGGGACATTGCCTTGGTGTGGTGACCAGTGGTGACAATGTTACCCACAAACATTTCACAGAGTTGAGAAGGCTGGCTCGTGATGAGACCCCCTTTTTCTTGGCTATGCCACCAAGAGCCACTACCCTGGCGTGGTGACCAGATGAATAGTAGTGTCATACTGCTACATGCCCATGGACCTAATAGGCTGGCTCGTGATGAGACCCCCTATCCACCAATTAGGTCTTGAGTTTTATCTTTTTATGCCCCCCCCCTTTTTCTTACTGAGAAGCCTTTTATTGCTTTCTTGGGGATCCTTGGGCGAAGCATCTGAAGGTTTGATTTTTTGGCTTTTAGTGTTTGCCAACTACTTTACCATCTGGGCCTTTAGCCCCTTCTTCCCACAAGGCAAGGTACAATCCTTTGCTAGCTTGACAAACCCAATGCTCGAACCAATGCAGGGGATAGATGAGAGGGAAGATGATGAAAAGTGATAAGTATGATGGGAATGGACGATGACCTTTCATGAACCCACCCAGTGGAAACTCACTCCTAAGGGAACCAACTTGCTAGGGCATTCTGTCATCCCCCCAAGTATGGACAAGTCAAAAGGCATAAAGTCCAAGCACACGTCATGAAGCAAAAGAGAATTAAATGCACATATTCAAATGTTTTGAGAATTAGAGTGACACATACCATGATACCCAGACTCATTACCTCATGGAGCAAGACCCACTGCTGCTTCAGGACCAGGCTGATGGGATGGATGCTGCTGCCGCTGACAGGATGGAGGTGCTGAAGAAGAAGGATGGGCCCTCCAGGGCTAGGCTCAAGTCAATAAGGCTCTCAGTACTCCATGTCTAAGACCTATGGGCCTCGAGACATAATCTCCTTAGTTATCTCTAGGCTAGGAGATAACACCTGGCTCCAACTCAGGGACATGTGCTCACCATAGAGCGCATGAGAACTTCAACATCTCTGGTATGACCTGTGATCTGTTAGATCTCAACAAAATTGATTAGTAATCATTTGGGGTGGTGATATCACCCCTGGCTCATATATGATACAATGAAATACAAGTAAGCAATCATATATATAAATTAGAAATACAACTACTCTAGCATGAAATGCAGATGGTATATACAATGAATGCAAAATGCCTACCTACTTACCTCTACTTACTTGTTGGTTGAATGCTAGGTGTAGTCAAATAACCAGTGAAACCATCCTAGCAACGTCTCATAATTCCTGCCTCTGTGCTTCATCATAAACCAAAACATTGATAAATCAAGCACAAAANAAATTGATTAGTAATCATTTGGGGTGGTGATATCACCCCTGGCTCATATATGATACAATGAAATACAAGTAAGCAATCATATATATAAATTAGAAATACAACTACTCTAGCATGAAATGCATATGGTATATACAATGAATGCAAAATGCCTACCTACTTACCTCTACTTACTTGTTGGTTGAATGCTAGGTGTAGTCAAATAACCAGTGAAACCATCCTAGCAACGTCTCATAATTCCTGCCTCTGTGCTTCATCATAAACCAAAACATTGATAAATCAAGCACAAAAACAACATGAGTTAGAAAATGTATTGTACCATCAGAAATTGTAAATTCTAGCTCATGGAGGCGAGAGGGAGGGACAAAATCATGCCAATTCACACCTTTAGGAAAGTGCTCAATCCATTTAAGAAAGGGATCGTGAAAAATCAAAGGTTCAATAGACCGACTCAAAGAGTCTGAAGGTTGGTTACCTTGGACGTCTTCACAATCTAAGGTCTGGGAAGGGACTGGCAGAGACCTAGAAGATGACTGGCAATTTCTTAAGGGAAGGCTGAAAGAATGAGATGACAAACTTCTTCTTGAGGTATTCAACCTAACTTTGAATTCTCGGGTTGCCTTAGAGGAAACTTAAGACAAATGACATACTTCCCAACCACACCTTTAATGACATAGCAAGATAAAATAGTTGAAGCGGGCTGGAAAACATTATCACAATGATCCTTCTCCGGGCAAACGATGTCCTTACCTCTATCAAGATTTGAGCACAATGGTGGTTGATAATCTTCTTCATGGAATAAATTCAAGTGCTCAGAGGAGTAATCATCAAAATCCTCAAGGTATGACCGAAAATCACTAGGAGAATATAACACCAGGTCATCCTTCGGTGTCTGAAAAAGGTTTGTAATCATACCATCTCCTTGTTGCAAATTGTCAAAATTAGTAACCTCATATGATAGTTGTAAAGGAAGCTTTTGGAAATGACCCTCAATGTCGTAAATGGGATCTTCATTAGAACCAATCACATCCCACTTACGCCTTCCAACATTTATGAACTCATCAATATTATCAATAATGTCACTACCTTTATCATAACATGAAGGATTTAATGCATCCAAGGGCTCCTCTAGTACCTCTTCTCTTTCCAAATCATAAAACAAAGCATCATCAAAATCTTGGAAAGGGAGGTAACTTACTGTGTTCACTTCTTGTTGTGTAGGAGCATCATTGGCTTCGATGACTTCATCAAATGGAAGAGGGTCTAGTACTTCACTAAGACTCATCTCTTCCTTTTCATCGGAAAATGAAGGAGCTAACTCTTCCAAGGGTTCCTTTACTTCTTCACCTTCTTGGAGAGCATCATCGGACATAGGAGTGGTTACCAATGCTTCATCCTCATAATTCACTTCTCTAGTTAAATCTTCACTGCATTCTATCGAGTCATGGGAAAAATCTTGCTCCTCTTCAAGGGGTTGACAAATTTCTTCATAAATTTATCCTTCTATATCAGAGGGTTCTTGGTATTGAGTAAGGTACACATCCCTGAGATCTCCCACAATCTCAGTGGTGAATCCTTCTATATTGGCTAATTCTCCTTAGATGTGGGATGTTTCCAGGTGAAGACCAATCTAGGTCATGTAAGTGCATGAGATGGTATGGGGATTTTTGGGCAAGGGGTGCAGTGATGAGAGGGAAATGTAGCGCTTACCTGTGGGTGTCTTTGAAGAAGGTGAGCTGAACCTCGTCATGGATGCAAATGTTTCCTAGCCCACTCAATGCCTTTTTACTTTTTTATCTTATTGCTTTTTCTTTCAAGAGAATAGTTGGGAGACACTGCCCTGGCGTGGTGACCAGTGGTGACAGTGTTACCCACAAACATTTCACAGAGATGAGAACACTGGCTCGTGATGAGACCCCCTTTCTCTTGGCTATGCCACCAAGAGCCACTATCCTAGCGTGGTGACCAGATGAATAGTAGTGTCATATCGCTACATGCCCATGGACCTAATAGGCTGGTTCGTGATGAGATCCTCTATCCACCAATTAGGTCTTGAGTTTTATCTTTTTATGGGCCCCCCCTTTTTCTTGCTGAGAAGCCTTTTATTGCTTTCTCAGGGATCCCTGGGCGTAGCATTTGAAGGTTTGATTTTTTGGCTTTTAGCTTTTGCCAACTACTTTTACCCTCTGGGCCTTTAGCCCCTTCTTCCCACAAGGCAAGGTACAACCCTTTGCTAGCTTGGAAAACCCAATGCCCGAACCAATGCAGGGGATAGATGAGAGGGAAGATGATGAAAAGTGATAAGTATGGTGGGAATGGACGATGATCTTTCATGAACCCACCCAGTGGAAACTCACTCCTAAGGGAACCAACTTGCTAGGGCATTCTGTCATCCCCCTAGTTATGGAAAGTCAAAAGGCATAAAGTCCAAGCACACGTCATGAAGCAAAAGAGAATTAAATGCACATATTCAAATGTTTTGAGAATCAGAGTGATACATACCATGATACCCGAATTCATTACCTCATGGAGCAAGACCCACTACTGCTTCAGGACTAGGCCGATTGGATGGATGCTGCTGCTGCTGAAAGGATGGAGGCATTGAAGAAGAAGGATGGGCCCTCCAGGGCCAGTCTCAAGTCAATAAGGCTCTTGGTACTCCATGTCTAGGACCGATGGGCCTCGGGACATAATCTCCTTAGTTATCCTTAGGCTAGGGGATAAGATGTTGGAAGAGAGACACCCCACTTGAAAGGATGCCATGTGGCACTAAAATTGCACTTGGTGGACACCCTCTTCAAGGAGGTGGCTAGGGCATGTTGAAGGCATGAAGGGGTGAGAAATAACTCTAATGGAGGAGGTTCCACATATTTGGAGCTATATTTCACCTTTGAAGAGGTTTTTGTGGTAAAGACACATTGTTCAAGGTGCGTTTCACATATTTGGAGGCATATTTCACCTTTTAAGTTCCTTGGGGTTGATGATGCATTATTTTATGTATTTCTACATATTTGGAGTTGTGTTGTCACCTTTGAGGAGGACTTTGGGGTAATGACACATTAGTTAAGGCTTTTTCTACATATTTGGAGGCGAGTTGTTTGCATGAGGAGATGCCATGTGGCATTGTTGACATGATCAAACCCTCAAATGAAGAGTAAACACATGCTTTAACAAAGGTGTTTTTCTTGTGGATTGACAAGTGGCAATATGGATCCTTTCAAAGCGTTCTATTTGGAGTGCTCCACATTAGGAGGATAGGGCCTTCTAAAAAGAAATAATATTTTATTGGAGAAGTTGTTGAAGAAAGTTATAAAAGGATATCTATTCTCATTTGCTAAAGGCATGGTTGGAAGAGAGGGATTTTTGTCTCAAGTACTTCGTTGATTATCTTTGGGAGAATTTGAAGAAGGGCATTGGTTCAAGTTGAGGTTTCTTCATTTCTTTATTCTTTTCATGGATTATTAGGGTTTTGCAAGAATTGATCTTAATTTGCTGCTGAAATAATCTCGGGGTTGAGGTTGTTAAACCTGTTATCCCCTATCCTAGGGATAACTAAGGAGATTATGTCTCGAGGCCCACAGGTCCTAGACATGGAGTACCGAGAGCCATATTGACTTAAGCCTGGCCTTGGAGGGACCATCCTTCTTCTTCAATGCCTCCATTCTGTCAGCAACGACAACATCCATTCCATCAGCCTGGTTCTGAAGTAGCCGTGGGTCTTGCTCCATGAGGTAAAGAGTCCGGGTATCATGGTATGTGTCACTCTGATTCTCAAAACATTTGAATATGTGCATTTAATTCTCTTTTGCTTCATGACATATGCTTGGACTTTATGCCTTTTGACTTGTCCATACCTGGGGGGATGACATAATGCCCTAGCAAGATGGTTCCCTTAGGAGTGAGTTGCCACTGGGTGGGTTTATGAAAGGTCATCGTCGATTCCCACCATACTTATCACTTTTCATCATCTTCCCTCTCATCTATCCCCTACATTGGTTCTGGCACTGGGTTTGCCAAGCTAGTAAAGAGTTGTACCTGGCCAAGAGGGTAAAAGTAGCTGGCAAAAGATAAAAGCCAAAAGGTAAGATGTTCCCGCCTGGCTTGCTTCCTACCCATTCTAGTGCAGAAATGAGAGGGCATTTCTATGGATTTCATTACAAGCCTTCCTCTAGTGTAGGGCAGGGACTGTATATTTGTGGTGGTGGACAGGCTGATCAAATTTGCACATTTCTTTGCCATACCCACAGACTACAAGGCCATACAGGTAGCAGAGTTGTTTTTCAGAGAGGTATTGCAGTTGCATGGTTTACCCAAGTAGATAGTCAATGATAGAGATGGGCGTTTCATCAACGCGTTTTGGTAGGCACAAAGCTAGCTACGAGTACCAACTATCAGCCACAGACAGATGGACAGACAAAGATTGTCTACAAATGGGTGGAGGGATATCTGAGGAACTATGTGGGATGGAAGCAACGCACATGGGTGAGATGGTTGCACATGGGTGAGTATTGCTACAACACGACTTACAATATGTCTATCAGGATGTCACCATTCAAAGCATTGTATGGATACGATGCACCCTCCTTTGTGGAGACTGTATTTGGGGACAACAGGGTCCCGGGGGCCAAAGACTGGGTGGAGGAGAGTCAGAGGATTCTGAAGGCAGTGAGGGAAAACTTGCAGACAACTCAGAACCAACAGAAGATTTATGCAGATAGGCAGATAGTCGAGTGCAGTTTCGAGGTACGAGATTTGTTTTTTCTGTGATTACATCCATACAGACAGTCCTCCTTGAAGAGGAGCTGAGCAGAGAAGCTGAAGCCAAAATTTTATGGGCCATACAGAGTCATTAGGAGGGTAGGCGAGGTGGCATATGAGCTAGAGCTACCGCGAGTAGCAAGATTCATAACGTCTTTCATGTTTCTTGCCTTAAAAAGGCAATGGGACAACAGGTCAGCATTTTAGAGGAGTTGCCACCCTTGGATGAGGAGGGCCAGTTGGAGCTAGTGCCAGAGGAGGTGCTCGAGTAGAGAGAGTGCAGGTTGAGGAGCAGGGTCATCGGGGAGTGGTTGGTTAGATGGAGGGGTCTTCTAGTGGAGGATGCCACATGGGAGGGAGAGCATATTTTGCAGCACCCAGTATTGATGTTGCTTGAGGACAAGTAATCTTGGGAAGGGAGGACTATGATGTCTCGTTCCCAAGAGTAGGCCAACAGGGAGTGACTTAGTAGTCTATGTGTTCCCGTAGACTATAGTCATGCACAAACAGGGAACAAGAGGAGAAATAAGGGTGAATTGGTGGCTAAACGCTGAATTAAGCCCAAAAGCAAAGGGAAAGTCACTAATGCCTAAGTCAATGAAGAATTAGAACGAAAAGGTGCTAAAGGGGGACTTAATTAATTAATTACTCACCTTAGGTGGAAAAACGCCTAACGATCGAGAAGAGTATAAAGGGAGGAATTCGACCTAATTCCTCATTATGTTATGATTTGATGTTGAGATATGTGTAGAGGAGGAGATTATCGACCCCCTTGTTGTTTTGTGGATTTCTGGAGGAAACCAACACCATTGATCGATTTCGGTGTTGAGAGACACCCTAGCCTATTAGAGATACCATCCAGGTATTTCACTATGCATTACAGGTACCCAGTTCAGTGATTGTGTAGCTCAGCCAATGAGTGTAATGTCCCTTTCCAAATAGGAGTTCCAGAGAGGAGGCTTAATGGTCTAAACTGCCCCGTTAGACTATAGCCAGGGCCAGAAAAGGGGTAAACATGGTTACTAGAGGTCACTCCAGTCACAGGTGTTATATTCGGATAGTGACATTGAGCTAAAAAGGGTTAAAAGCGCTTTTAAGTCATTATGAGCTAAAAATAGAAGTCAACAGTGAATTAGGGTTTCAACAGTGATTTAGGGTTTTGGAAGTCAACAGTGAATTAGGATTTCAGCAGTGATTTAGGGTTTTGGAAAGCTATGAAGGAAGGGTCAGCGACCTAAATCAACAGTAAGTAGATTATGACTTGTCATTGAGGAGAGAGGCGCATCTCAGGAGAGATAGTTCAGTGGATTCCAGGAGGAAGACACCAGTTGGATGATTTCGGTGTTGAGAGACACACCCTAGTCACCGGGAAGATCATTTAGGTCTTCCATCATTCTTCAGCAGCTGTTACATAGTGTTCAGTAGCAACGGCACAACTTCTGAGAGGGTTTTGGGTCGACTTACCCCATCCAGGGGGAATTCCGAGATTTCCCTCTGACCCATTTGAGAGGAGGGCAAGGCACATCTTTTGCCTGGTTCCTCATCAGATTCCAACGGAGGAATCAACTGGGACGCATTTTCCAGACTTGGACGTGCGACACTTTTGGCAGGCACATTTGGGGTTCCAGAGCGAGCATCAGACCAGATTCAGGGAAACCCTTTCGACCCATTTCCCAGTAGACCAAGGCGGTCGTTTTGAGACATATCTCATCCGATTCCGACGCTGGAATCACTAGGACGCATTTTGCCAGAAGAGGGGCGCATTCCCCCAGGGGTATCCATCCGGGGTCCAGACTCATCAGAAGAGGGGTCCGAGAGATACCAGTACCGAGGACTAGAGCAGGGCGCATCATTTGGGATAGTTTCCAGGTCATTCCGAGAAGTATAGCTCCCAGGGCGAACTTTCCAGACTTCCAGCAGTTACCATCAGAGCTGCCATATTCCCAGTGCACCCATTGATTCCACAACACTCACATATTCCGGGTATTATCTTTTAGTTGCTTTTTTGTATTCCAGCTAAGATCCTTTTGTCTTCTGATCTAGCCGAGTGTTGTTATTTTATTCACCTGCATTCGGCCTATTGTAATCCGCAGAGATATCATAATACAAACCTTGCAGTCCTTTGTCGCATTTATTATTTGTATGATCATTTATATGCTGTAAACACTAGATCCTACATACACATTAACAACATTTCCTAGACTAGCCAAGTCAGGAACATTACAGTGAGGGTGCAAGGGTTAGAGAGAGGGTTTGTGTGGTTGCTTGAGACAGTTCAATATTTGGCCGATTCCTTCCGACCCATTAGAGAGCTAGCCAGGGCGCACCTATTGAGCCACCTGTCATCAGTTTTCGACGGTGGAATCTCCCAGAAAGTAGAAAACAGTCATTTAGGGCGCAACTCTTGAGGAAGTACATTTGGGGTTCTAGGGGGTATTCCGTAGCAGATCCGAGGAAACCCTTTTGACCCATTACAAAGGAGGCCAGGACGATCGTTCTGAGTCATACATCGTCAGATTCCGTCGGTGGGATAACTAGGGCACACTCCCACAACCCCGGAGGTGCGCAAACCCCCAGGGGGTGACATCCAGACCTTCAGAGGTCGGATCTTCAGTCCGACAGTGATCAGGATCAACCTAGAGGCGAGGGTGCTTCTTTTGAGACAGTTTCCAGCTCATTCCGACAGGTATCGCCATTAGGGCGAGTTTTCCAAATTCTGCAGCAGTTATCGTGAGCTTCCAGACTGCTTTTTTTCGATCTATCCGTGCATACGTAGACCAACATTCATTCTTCTGATCATGGGTATTTCTTGTTAGTTGATTTGTGTTCCAGTGACGATCCATGATATCTAACTGATGATTAGTATATCTGCTTCAAGCTTATTATTGTATTTCCTGCTTTTTCCTCATTATATATATCAATGAGCTGTGTTATCCTTCTTTCGCATGCATTATTTTTATACTGCTAAAACACTTAATGAATTGAACAAACATGCGAAAATCACCAAGCATGTTCACACATTAACTCAAACGCATTCAGAAACCCCCAGAGTATCAGATTTCAGTGGCAAAACCGTAGTTCAGCAGTAGATATCCAGATTAGTTGGATCAGGGATATTTCAAAGAAGACCACTTACTAGGGCACAATGTCACCACCAAGGTGAAGCAGGGCAAAAGGCATAATGTCCAAGCACATATCATGAAATCTAGAGAAATCTAAGATACAACATAATCAAATGGGTAGATATTGAAATGATGCTCACCATAACACTGACTTGTACCTCATGGAGCAAGGCCCACTGCCTTCTGGAAGCCAAGTGGTGTGGTGGATACCATCTGTACACCTGTGACCATCTGTGGTGGTGAGTGGGTTTTCCATCTGTGCAAAGGGTATTGCTGGTCATGTAGTCTCTCAACACTCCATATCTGCAACTTGAGGGCCTCAAGACATCATCTCCTTAGTTATCCACAAAATGGGGATAACAGTGCCAATTATATTGCTACTAGCAAGTTGCTCATGGAGAGGTATCAGACCCTATTTTGGATTTCTTGTGCTGCCCATTGCATTGATTTGATGCTAGAGGACATGGGAAAAATTCCTTGGATCAAGGAAATTGTTGAGTCAGCTCAGAGTGTTACAATATATATATATATATATATATATATATATATATATATATGTATATATATATATATGCTCTTACACTCATGAGACAGTTCATAGGGAACAAAGAGTTGGTTCCTCCTGTTATCACGTGTTTCCTGACTACCTTCATTTTTGTTTATTCTTTGCACAATTCTATGTTGGATTTGCAGGGGATGTTTCTGTCAGATGAGTGGAATGCTTTTGTCTATAGCACTAAAGTGGATGGGCAAGCCATAGCCCAACTTGTAAGACATGATCAGAGGTTTTGAATGGGAGTGCAAGAGTTGTGTGTTGTCAGTGAACCTTTGGTAAAGGATCTTCGCTTGGTTGATGGTGAGAAGCCCACAATGGGCTACTTGTATGAAGCCATGGATAGGGCCAAGGAAGCTATCTATCAGTACTATCAGGACAAGGGGGAGGAGGGATTCACTAGACGAGCCGAGATATGAAGTGTGATTGGTGAGCGATGGAACAACACTCTCCATCGTTCGATTTATGCAACAAGGCTCTACCTCAACCCCACATACTTTTATGCATGTGCATATAGGTTTGATGCAGACGTTATGGATGTATTTTTCCATTGTGTTCCAAAGGATGGTGTTGACTCTTGCTGAACACTTAGAGATTTCCAAACAAATTGAGATATATAAGCTCAGTGCTGGAACATTTGGGTATGATATGGCTATCCAAGACATGACGACTAGGATGCTAGATAAGTTACAAGTAAAATTTGTTTCAAACTTTTAAATTTCAATGTCTTTCGTTTCTATCTATTTGTTAATCAATGGAAATATAATTTGTTGTCTTTCCTTTTCATTTATTTGCTATAGATGTTTGGTGGGCAAACTATGACACAAGAGTCCTAGAGTTGCAAAAACTTGCCATTCGGGTGTTGAGTCAAACTTGCAGCTCTTGAGGGTGTCAGTGCAAGTGGAGTGTCTTTGAAAAGATACACTCCAAGAAGTGCAACATGTTGATGTTTAAATGAAAATTAAATTTTTTATAATTCCATTAATTTTAATTATGCCCATGGGACATCATCCTCTAATTACAAATTGGCCCTCATACAGGTTAGATGTCCACCGCCTCAATGACATGGTCTAAGTCTACCACAATCTCATGTTGTGGGTGAGGCAAATTTACAAAGTATCCAATGCAGGGATGTGCTTGACACCACGAGTCCGTGCAGGGTGGATACTGAGAGGCCTATCACAGAGGAGGCATCTGAGTGGTTGGAGCATGATGTTAATGAGTTGGAGGAGAAGGAGGAGGAGTTATTAGAGGATGTTTCACTTCCAGGAGAGACATATTTGGAGCAGGATGACATTGAGAGTTTGCCGCAGCCATTGCCACAACCTCCATAGAGACCGTCAACTAGGGGAAGAGGCAGAAGACATCCCATTTCATCTTCCACCTTATCCCCAAGAGTTGCACCTTACACCTCAGGCTCGTTGATACTGCTTCTAGAGGAAAAGTGCTAGCGGTGACCTTTGCCCGTAAAAGGGGTAGAGGGAATCATTGATATTTTAGTGCATCATGATTAGCCTTGTAGGCCTGTAGTATCTAGATGCCTCATGATGATCATCTCATAAGATACACTTATTTTTGTTTTGATGTGATTTTGCATTATCCTATCAGGAATTATGACCCATGACATATATCATATTTCAGTATTGATGTTTGATGGACCACCTGACATCTTATACATCTTATATTGTAGTTCTATTTTCATATTTATGTGACAATATGTTTGTTTGATGTTGATGTTTCTTTAGAAGGTTAAAAAATGAAAAAAATGATTATTTTTGTATTTTTTGAAGTTTCCCAATATTTTCCTTGATATTGTCAATAATTTCAATTTTGGACACTTGATGATGAATTCCCGATAACGATAAATGCAACATTGGTTTGAAGTGTATTTGGCCTCTTTCTTGCTTTAAATCGCCTTGTGAGTAGGACGTCCTTCATTTAGAGAGCAGATTTATGTTTTTTATGCAATAAAATAACATCTTTTCCAACCATATAGTGGAGTGTTGTTCATCAAGAACCTCCTTTGACCATAAAAGTGCATTCATTGCCACATGACATTAGTCCAAGCAAGGGCGTTCTTCCTCTAGCCTCTTTCCCTGCCACATATCATGTTTCAGGTCTCCTCTAGTGAGGAACCATTTGCTGCTTTTTCCTTTGAGTGCATAAAATGGGTACATAATGCTGCACAACACCTTCGTGCAAAGAGTGTGCCTCCATCAACTGTGATTGGTATTGAACTCCAAGGGTCTTCTACTATGCTTGGTGAGAGAAGAAACACCCATGAAAATGCGAAATGAACTATGCATTTTCAAGCGGTACAATAGAGCTCCAGATTCTCTATTGTACTTGCAAGTTCAATCAAATGGCTCTTTGTTTGTGACAGGATGGATGCAAAACTTCACATCCCCACCACATGCTACAAAATGTTTTCAACCCCAATTCATTACAAAAACTTGAGAATGTCAAATGATCTATTCATTCTCAAGGGGCAATAGAAATAAAGGCATGAACCGAAAATGCTAAAGAGAACATATCAATGAAACCTACTTCCGTGAACATTATTAATTTCTCTAGATCAAGTAAGTAAGTAAACAGATCAGATCTAAATACTTTGTTGAGATAATTAACTCTTGCATGCAGTGGAAAAAATGAGAAAAACAATCACATAGTACACAATATTTTTTTCTGGTCTTCTAATGTTAGCTTTTTGGCTCGGGAGGTACTCCACATGTTTTGTCTTGTATGCGGATGTTACCTTATGTTGACACTACTAGGCACTTAACTTTGTAATGGGTTTTTATAAAGTTGTAATGTGGTTCTTTTTATTGAAGTGACTTTTTAATAAAGTGTACCTTCTAATATTAAAGTGACTTTATTTCATAAAGTGCACTTATGTAATAAAGTGAAATGTACTTCAATATTTTAAGTGATTTATTTTGGAGAGAATGAATCATGGCCCTTGATCTTGTAAAGGCAAGATTAGATCTTGGCCTTTGGATTTAGGGTTGGGGAAAGTGAAAAGACACTTGGGAGGGAAAAGGTCATTTTCAGAGTTTATAAAAGAATGCATTGGGTGGTGTGCTAGAAACAAGAGGAGGAGATTGAGAGAGAATTTCTGAGTAAGCTTGAGAGAGGAAAGAGGGTAGCAAAGAGGGCGCATTTCCCAAGAGTTTTTGGGCACAAATCCCAAGAAGATTTTTTGTTTTGAGGGTGCTGAATTTTCTACTGTTAGAGAGGCCGTACTGTACGGATCTGTACAGTCTGTACAATAGGCTGGGAGGGCATAGAAATCGAGGCAGCTTGTTGCACAGATTTTGAGACATCCATTTCAGTGTTTTTTGTTGGTGAAGGGGGAAGTTCTGTTGCTGTCCGTACAACAAAGATTTTGGCACAGATTTCGAGGTGCTGGAAAGGAAAAATCCGTACAACTGTACGAATTTTTTGGGCACGAAAATCAAGGCAGATTTTTGGAACAACTTTGGTGCTATGAGGTATTTTTCTCTTGGCTAGAAATTGTGTAATTGCTGTTGATATGTACTTTCCTGAAGCTGAATAATAAGATCTCTCTCTCTCTCTCTCATTGGGTTTCCCCACATTGGGATTTTTCCTGGCATTTGCCTAAATTTCTGAGTTTTTCATGGTTGGATGAATGCTGTTCATTGTGTTTATTCCGTTGCACAATTACTTAGCAATGTGTATTTCTGCTTATGGTAATTTCTGAATGTGGGTTTTAGACATTTCAAAGTTCATGCAAGATAGTTATCTCTAGGTTGCTAAGTGTATGACGGAATATTAGTTTGCTGATTTTTGTCATTAAAAGTTTTACGTGGTATTAGAGCTTGGGCTCTGAGTGACAGTGAGTAGTGAGATTTTTGGGCAAGTTTGAAGAGGGAAAATTTGTGATTGTTTTCCTTGAGCTGTGATAGGGAATATGGCTACATGTATTAGATTTGAGGTTCGGTTGGATGGCATTTCCAACTATTTGCAGTGGAAGGTCTGGATGTCAGCGGTTCTCAAGGAGAACAAGATTTGGAACTATATCAGTTTTGTTGTTGTGGTTCCCACAACAGATCCTATTGCTTTGGATTTGCATGAGGTCAAGGAGGCCAAAGCTCAGAGGATTATTCTGGATGGGGTGAAGGATCACCTTATCCCACACTTGGCTGAGAAGAAGACAACCAAAGAGATGTGGGATGCACTTAAGAGCTTATTTGAGGCGAAGAATGAAAACTGGAAGATGGCCTTGAAGGCTAAGCTGCATGATACCAAGATGGGTAAGGAGGAGAGTGTTTCTTCTTATCTTACCCGGGTAGCTCAAGTGAAAGATGAGCTGGCTGCTGTTGGAGAGGTCATATCGGATTTAGAGTTGGTGAGGATAGCCTTGAAAGGCTTCACCAAAGAATGGGAAGTCTTCGTGAAGTGTGCGGTGGGTCCTGAGCATCTTTCAGATTGGAGCAGATTGTGGGATGATTTCACTCAGGAGGAGATCCGGGAAGGATCTCAAAGCAGTGGACAGAAGACAAATGGAGCTGATGAGAATGTTTCTCTTACTGCAAAGAGCAAGAAGAAAGGAAGTTCCGGGAGGGACTTGAGGAAAGTTAGATGTTATTGTTGTAACCAGTTGGGGCACCTTGCTTCTCATTGTCTTGAGAGGAAGAAGAAGAAGAAGAAGGAACCAGAGGGGCCTGAGACAGTTGTTACAACAACCATGGAGGACTTTGCTTCCAAGTATGATAGGGAATTTTCTTTGGTTACCCTAGTTTCCAGTGTTGGTAGCAGAGGATTTGGAGGTGATATCAGATGGATTGTGGATAGTGGAGCCTCTTGCCACATGACGAAAATCTGGCGAATATTCCTAATTATCACAGAGATAGGTCCTGATCGACAGGTGGTAAATGAAGGTGGTATGGCACGAGATGTACGTGGTTTTGGAAAGGTTAGATTCTGACTCGAGTATGGAGGATTCCTAGAGCTTGATGGAGTTCTCTTTGTTCCAGGGAGGGTTAACTTGCTCTCAGTATCATCCTTGGAGGATGTAGGATATTGTACATTGTTCAAGAGGCAACATGTCTTTATTTACAGGGAGGGAGTGGACTCGGTGGAACTGCAGCTGATTGGTGATCGGGTGGATAGGTTGTATATGTTGCGAGGACAACCTTTAGGGTATGATTCAACGTCGGATGAGGAGCACAAGGAGGATCCTGAGACTGCGGTGGTACCAAGGTTTCAGTCTTCCATTTCGAGAGAAGAGAGCGAGTCTCTTCTGAGCACTGGCAGGAGGCTCAGCCAGTGTAGTCGAACCAATGCTCAGGGTGGAGTGGATTCTCCAAGGAGCTCAGGGTTCCAGATATCTGTCAGGAGAAGATCTTCTAGTTCGAGTTCTGTGCAAGTGTTGAGGTTGGCTCTAGGTTCAGAGGGAGGTCCTACTGAGCACAGTGTGATGGGACTCGATGATGGAGATGGCAATGAGTACATCCCTCGTTAAGAGGGAGTGTTAGTTTTTTAGCTTGGGAGGTACTCCGCATTTTTTGTCTTGTATGCAGATGTTACCTTATGTTGACACTACTAGGCACTTAACTTTGTAATGCGTTTTTATAAAGTTGTAAAGTGGTTCTTATATTAAAATGACTTTTTAATAAAGTGTACCTTCTAATATTAAAGGGACTTTATTTCATAAAGTGCACTTATGTAATAAAGTGAAATGTATTTTAATATTTTAAGTGATTTATTTTGAAGGGAATGAATCTTGGCCCTTGATCTTGTAAAGACAAGATTAGATCTTGGCCTTTGGATTTAGGGTTGGGAAAGGTGAAAAGACATTTGGGAGGGAAAATGTCATTTTCAGATTTTATAAAAGAATGCATTGGGTAGTGTGCAAGAAACAAAAGGAGGAGATTGAGAGAGAAATTCTGAGTAAGCTTGAGAGAAGAAAGAGGGCAGCAAAGATGACTCATTTTCCAAGAGTTTTTGGGCACAAATCCCAAGAGGATTTTCTATTTAGAGGGTGCTGAATTTTTTGTTGTTAGAGAGGCCGTACAGTACAGATCTGTACAGTCTGTACAACAAGTTAGGAGGGCACGAAAATTGAGGCCGCTTGCTGCATGGATTTCGAGGTAGACATTTCAACATTTTTTGTTGGTGAATGGGGTAGTTTTGTTGCTGTCCATACAACAGAGATTTTGGCATAGATTTCGAGGTACTGGAAAGGGCAAATCCGTACAGTTGTACGGATTTTCTGGGCACATAAATCGAGGTAGATTTTTGGAACTGTTTTGGTGCCGTGAGGTATTTTTCTCTTGGCTGGAAATTGTGTAATTGCTGTTGATACGTACTTTCTTGAAGCTGAATAATAAGATCTCTCTCTCTCTCTCATTAGGTTTCCCCACATTGGGGTTTTCCCTGGCATTTGCCTAAATTTCTGAGTTTTTTATGGTTGGATGAATGCAATTCATTGTGTTTATTCCGCTGCATAATTACTTAGCAATGTGTATTTCTGCTTATGGTAATTTCTGATTGTGGGTTTTAGACATTTCAGAGTTCAGGCAAGACAATTATCTCTAGGTTGCTAAGTGTATGACATAATATTAGCTTGCTGATTTTTGTCATTAAAATTTTTACATCCAAATCAGTTCTTCATTCAATAACATCAAAACTTATAAGAGTTCCATTCACAGGGAAAATGGCTCTGAGAAATTAAAACCCCAAACCAAATCTGCAAACTTGAACCACAACGCTTACACCTTTTCAGTTTGGAGTAAAGTTTACCAAAACCTATCAAACACTTGTAGTCGTTGCTATAGTTTATCGAGAATTGGTTGACAATCTTATTTATCTTACTCATAGTCGACCTGACATTTCCTTTGTTGTTAGTGCAGTTTGTCGGTTTATGCAGGACCCCAAAGAAAGCCACTGGAAGGCAATCAAACGAATTGCGCTATCTAAAGGGTACCACTCATTTTGGTATCAAGTATTGTGGAAGTTCAGATTCGCTAGTTGGCTACACTGACTCTATCTGGACTGGCGATGGTGATGATTGAAAGTCCACTTCTGGCTATGTGTTTAGATGAACAAAGTTTGTTCATACACAAAATACCCAAAATACTTGGAATATGAAGAAATCCATTTAGGATAATAATACATATTGAATAATAATGTATAAGAATATGAGTGAGATATGAGATTACAAATGAGAAATGAGGGTTGCATATATACCCACGCAGGGGTGCCCTTTCATAAGAGACACGACCTTTCATATGAGGTGTCTCTTCATTAATAATTAATTGTTAATTATTAGTTATCCGTTTATTATTTATATTTATATATTATATGTATTTATGCTTGTTACATTGCCTTGCCCTTTAGAAATGCTTTGTCCTCAAAGCATGTTTATGGAGAGGCTTATGTCTTTGTTCTGGCTCGCAATGTCTTCGCATGATTTTCGGTTTTTGGTGTTGTCAGGGTTGACGATACAAGACAGTATGAGTGATGAAGACTTTAGTAGAACTGTCGAATTGTGAAAGGGTTAGACCATCCTAATTCAATCTTTTGCGGAATGTTGCTCTTCCATGATGAATGGTTATCATGAGACTTAATTGCACTAGTATCAATATTTTTCGGATGATAAGTTAGTCGTTCCCATCCTGGATGACATTGATATTCTGATTGGTTAAGATATCTGCTCTTATGATGTAGATGTCGATAAGGAGTTCTTATAACATGATTTTCCCTTATCATACTTGTAGCGTTTTCTTGGTTTAATTTCGATGTATGATTTTCTTCATGCACCGATGTTGCCTTGTTAATGGCTGGATTTTGATTAGTAAGTACACTTGGAGCTTCTATCGTTTGTACTCCAACATCTGACATTGTCTTTTTTTCAGTTGATTTTGTTGCTTCTTGAGTTGTGACGTGGATTGGATCTGTAATTGTTCCATTCAACATAACTTGGATTTGTTCATCTGAAAACTTTGATGCTTCCTTTTCTATAAGCAGTTCTAACTTGTTTTCCAGAGACTTCTTATCATTCTTAAGTTTTTTTATTTGCATAAGTAGGTTTTGATTATGATTTTTTAAACGCGAATTTTCTTCATTATCTGATTTGTCGATATCTTTGATGTCTAAATTTTCAAGTTTCTCTTCTTTCAACTTTCTGATTTGTTCTAGTAACCCTTGATTAAGGTTCTTCAAACGAGAATTTTCTTCATTTTTTTCTCATAGGTTCTTCTTGAGATCTTGATTCTCTTGTTCCAATTTCTGAATGCATTGTTTTCTATCTTTTGACTTTTTGATCTGTGTAAGTAATTTTTGATTGTGGTCTTTCAAGTGAGAAATTTCTTCGTTTTTATCTGTGATAATATCATCAAATTCTTTTTGAACCCTTGATATTGACTTTTGATTTTTTTGAAGGATCACCTTCGAGAGATGTTTAAAGTCTTTTGATGAATGTATTATCGATTTTGACCTCAGTAGTGTTTTGAAATGTCGTCATCTTCTTCTTATGGGGAAACGTCACAAAGTTTTTCTCCATGTTTAAGATGAAGGTACCTAGATTTTTAAACCAAGATAACCCGATAATAATGTCAATTTCTTCTTTATACATATCTGTAACATTGAATTGAGATATATATTCATATTCATCAATTGTCACTTGTAACTCTTTAATTTGAAAAATATCTTCCCATTCAATTATATTCGGCTTTGGAATTAATAATTAATTTGCCAAATCAATATTAATGTAATTTGCATTATGTTCTTAGTTGATAGCGATGTTAACCTCTCTTCCTTGAATATTCCCCTTTAATGTAGAAAACCCGTAACATGAAATATAACAACTTTTATAAGAAAATCTTCCTTTCATCATTTTAGAGTTGTCCATTTTTTTAAACTTTGAATTTGCTTTTACGGTTATTTTTTTCTAAACTCTTTGGGAATTTTGAATAGTTTTCCACTTTATAAATCTTAAAACCTTATAAATATGTAAACTTAGAAACGCGATTAGATACGCTTTGAATAACCCTCTTTTTAACTTCTAATTTGCCCCTTTTTATAACTTTGGAAACTCCCTTTTGTATCTTTTAATAATCTTTCACACACACACACACACACACACACACACACACATATATATATATATATATCCTCTTTTTCCTTAACTTTGATTTAAAAATTAAATAACTTTTTAAGTTATAAACTTTAAATACTCCTTTCACTTTATAAATGACACCCTCAACTTTTAGACTTCTCTTTGAAAAAATTTATATATCGTTTCTCCAACCTTTAATTATCCTTGAAATTATTTACTTCACTCTTCACTTTGTTAACTTTTTGTATTGGAGTACTTTGACTTAATTTTATGTTTTAAACTTGTTAACTTTTATCTTCCACGAAAATTAATAATGTTGTCAATTACTAATTTGGTCGACCATCTACCCTTGCGTTGTTTTATTGACATCTGTTCACATCCCGAGAATTATGTCTATGCTAACAATGGTGGTATGGACATGTACACAGTGGTACAAATGGGTACAATGATTTAGTTAATTAAATCTGTACGGACGCCACAATGAATGGTAGATGTCTGGGAACTGATACAACAGTGATATGTATGGTGACGATTCATCTGACGACAAAATGCATGGTTGATCAAATTGGCGATAGACATGTACGGATGCAGCGACAAAATTGGACTAAAAATTGCGGCTATACGAAAAATGTGGCTGTACGACTGTATTTTGGCGGTTATTGATGTATGGATGATGGCTGCAGTGGAAGGTACAACGGTGCCTGCACGAATAGAAAGGTGCGACGACATCAGATGATAGTTGTACGACGAGATGTACTGATCTGGTATGGTGTACGGATGTTGAGTGGGATGTGCTGTTGTATGTTGATTGCAGTTAATTTAATGTCTGTATAGACAACAATTACTACCAAATCATATGGACTGCTAATAAATGTACAAATGGCAACAAATTCTTCTCTGTATTTTTAAAGGTGAGATGTCTTTTGAATTACCTCTTTCTTCTTCGTCTGCACCCAAATTTATTTATTTATGACTTTGGTATATAGCAACAATTTTTTTTTCTTCAATAGAAAATCTAAATTATGAGTGGCCAAGGGCCGGTTGTCGTCAAAGACCAAAATCAAAGAAACTTTGAAATTTTTTTGTGGGTGGCTACAAGACTATATGGCCAATGGCCAGGATTAGAAACGAGGCTCTAATACCCAATGAAATGAACAAAGTTTGTTCATACATGAATACCCAAAATACTTGGAATATGAAGAAATCCATTTAGGATAATAATACATATTGAATAATAATGTATAAGAATATGAATGAGATATGAGATTACAAATGAGAAATGGGGGTTGTATATACTACATATATCCAAACAGGGGTGCACTTTTCTAAGAGACATGACCTTTCATATGAGGTGTTTCTTCATTAGTAATTAATTATTAGTTATTAGTTATTCGTTTATTATTTATATTTATATATTTTATATATATTTATGTTTGTTACAATGTTTTTCTATAGCACTGGACCTTTGGTGTGGTCGTGCAAGAAACAAGGTAGTCTCTTTGTCAACTACAGAAGTAGAATATCATGGCGCCGTTCAAGTAGGTACTGAAGCAGTATGGATTCACCAACTTTTGGGAGAGCTTGGCCTTCCTGTTCACACCTCGACTACAATTTACTATGATATCCAGAGTGCTATACAAGTTGTTGACATTCTTGTTGCCCACAGTAAGATGGAGCATGTGGAGATCCATGCTCACTATTTGAGGCAGTTGGTTCATGAGAACATTGTCTCTCTTGAATATTGCGGAACATAAGATCAGGTTGCTGACATCTTCACCAAACCTTTAGCTAAAGCCAGATTTATCAAGCTCTGCACAATGCTTGGGTTTCGGGAAGTTTCAATTATTGGGGGGTGTCCTAATGATGTAATTTCACCTCCTGAATCTCTAGAGCTGTGTGCTGATGGTGGGGCATTGGAACATCAAGCATTGATGGTTCATCACACATCTCCTTGGTTTAGTCAGTCGAGAGGTCGACCTACATTTGGTCATTGTCGTTCAGGCGATCGACCAACACATTGCACCTTCCGGTCGAGTAGTCGAAGTGCCTATCTGTCGGACAATCGATCAATAATCGAAGATAGTCAGGCGGTGGATCGACCAACCCAACAATCGACTACAAGTTGGACGGATAATCGATCGGATCGAGTCCTATCGAGCCGACTCGACAGAGTGGATTTGGTGGAGTCAACTCTAACAATCGACGGTTACATGTGGGCAAGTTCTTCTGGATTCTATGGAAGTTGGTTAGATCTTGAGACTATAAAAACCAACCCCTTGGGTCATTATCAATCATGGAGATTGTGGAATAGATCATGTGGATTAAGATGTGCAACATGCACTGTTATGTTCTGATCATGGTGTGCCTTGCTTAAGTGCTGTAACAGTGTCTTTAGACACCACCCTTATCTTCGATTTTTTTGTTCCTCTTTGATTATTTGTAGTATTGTGTTCTCTGTTTCATTTCGTGTTCCACCCTATTCCCCAACATTTCTTCAATTATAAAATATAAGATTGAATAATGATTGATATAAATTGATAATGTTACTATGAACCTCATGACAATATACTTATAGGCATTGACTAGTCACGAGGTGAAGGGGTGTGTGACCCTTGATTTTCCATTAACCTGATTATTGTATTTATTATTATTATTATTATTTTATCACTATTATTATTATTATTATTATAATATTTAGTGTTATTATGTTTATTATATTGCCGTCCTCTTAAAGAAGTATATAGGGTTCTCTCTGGTTGAGCATTTTGTCTTGGCGACATCAATTTTGTCTTTGTCTGGTTTTGGGGGTTTGACTGTGTAATGTTCCCAAGCCAAATTTTTTGCTTGGAATACTACTTTATTAACTGTTTATTGTTGTTTTACTGTGTTTGCAGGTGTACTTCATATAGTTGCGCATTAAGGGTTTATTCATGGGACATCATAACATATAGATGTAGATCTGAATAGATATCATAAACAAATAACAAGATGCAAGCACATAACACCAATATAGAATCAACAACTTCAGATCTGACCTTTATTTAGATAGTAGAATGATCCAAATACAATGGATCTGTAGATCTGAGAAAATATAATAAGAATAATGAAACTGGAAGAATAGCTGCTCCAAGACTTTACAAAACTGAAGATAATAGCCTCCAAAGGCTCCACGATAGACTGATGAAGATATAAGATCAATGTCTTCCCTGTAGATGACTGAAATCCCTGTCTGCTGGATGATATGCGCCCTCCTGGATGGCTGTAGAACCCCAATAATTTGGCCTTCCTCCTCAAGGTCTCCAAAACCTACCAAAATCTCCCAAATAGTAGATCGGGACACGACAAATTCCCCGATGAAGTTTCAAGCTGATTGAGGGAGATCTGACTACTCAGATGAGCAGATCCACTTTTTGCAGTGCGCCCTCCTTCTCTTTGAAGCCCAATATTTCGGCCTCCTTCCTCAAGACCTTCAATAACCACCAAAGTTACTAGATCTGTATATCGGGGCAAGATCAACCCCCTCGCAAATTCTCAAGCTGAATGATGAAGATTTGAACCTCTAGATGGCTGAATCCTCAATTTGCAGTGCGCCCTCCTCCTCTCCAACTCGTGCTAGGCTCCAATAAATAATATAACAGAGAAATCTCCACCACAATGGCCCAGAAAAGATGCCCTAGGCCATACAAAGACAACCTAGAAGTCCTTTTGTCCAAACTCCTCCTTTCCCTAGATTGAATGGATCTCCTCCAAATGGTGCACCCCCCTGCTGGAAACCCCCTGAAGTTGTGCCCTATCTCCTTCTCTGCTGATGGATAGGACCAAAACCTGCGGTAGAATGGTGTGGGAGGAATATTGCACCCCTGGGACCAAGCTTGGATCAAGATAGGTGGAATCTATCACCACCGAGTTGATCTCTAGGGTTTGTAACCTCAAAACCCTCAAAGAGTCTTTGTGCTCAAGAGCCCAAAATGTAAAATCAATAATAATCCAGAATGAGTGAGAGATGCGCCCTTACTTTCTTTTATACCCATGATCTAATTCTTTGTTGAGTTAGTTAGCCCCTTGGGTTAACTCCTAGCTTTTCCACACATGTTCTTTTTCTTTTCTTCATTTCACCTTTTCTCCCAAAGTCAACTTAAAATTATAACATTGTGCTTAGGTAAGTGCTTTGGGGTGTCTTGGTCCCTGTGGCCGCCTTATACACACCTGGGAGACATGGAAGAAATCTTCAATCCACTCGGTGTGTCCTTGGGGGCAAGTGAGAGTTGAGATGCTGTCACCAAATCCTCAACTCCTCCGTCTAGGCCAACTCCTAGCGAAGCCAAGGGGGGTAGTCCCTAACAAATATGCTAAGGCTTTAAAGTAAACTAAGTATAAGAAATGAAATCTAGGAGTTTAATTATTCATTCAACAATCAACCATAAATTGAAATACACATAAACCAATTATTCATCCACGATATAACATCAAGCATATACTTGCATAAAAGAATACTCAGGTACGTTGTTAAATGCAAGTAAATTTAAAATTGCTTCAAAGAAGATAACCAATATATAAAAGTGAAGCCTGTGGCTTTGCTGAGTGTAAAATGAGACCAGTGCCTTAAAGTGAATCGTGGGCAATGTAGTTCGTGTGTTTTATTAGGATAAATTGATGTTGAGTTAATGAAATGGTTTGGGCCTCCTTGGAGGTTAGCTCTTTGTTTGGAAATTTGCGGAGAGTTTACTGAAACCCAATGGTCTCACTAGTAAACTCACTCAAAGTGCTGGATGTCCAAAACGGGTGGGAAGCCAGGTCCCGAGAGAGCCCGCCTTATTTCGCAGGTCACTTCAAGGCGTTTTCCCGCGCATTAAGCTAACCACTTTAGAGATTGTCCTAATTAATCTATCAACCATTGACCAACACAACGTGTGTGAAACTTACTTCTAACAGATCGAGACTAGCTCGCAACTGGAAGGGTCAGGAACCGCACTGAGAGCTGAGGGGAATTTGTTTATTTTAAACAAGTAAAATACTGAAATTGAAATGTGAGACTAATTACTAATCCACACTGACCAGGCCTCTTTCGAGGAGCTGAGGGGATGGTTTATTTGCCAACTAGAATTTGCAAGAAATAAAGCTAATCTAACAATTAGTGTTCTACTTTGCAGAAGCAAATCTAATCTAAGTGAAGATTGCAGTGCTTTGTGATGAATTGAAAGATTACTTTAGCTTATCTTTAGTTGTGAAATTTGAATCTAAGTTAAAATTTGCAAAAATTTGAGACAATCATCAAAAACACCGTTCCCCAGGGGGGATGAAGAGTGAGAGCTTGTAGCCCCACTGATTTTATTAAAGAACTTACACAACTCTTTATGGGAGTGACTTATGACCATTCATTCATTAGGGGGGTCACAAGTCTTTACAATGTTTACAAAGTACTTATTGAAGAAAAGGAGTGCCCCCGGGCATCCCGGATGCTCCAAATCCGCCCAAAACGGACATAAATTTCTCTTATCTATTCGTCAACCTGCACAAAACAGCAAACAAACAATGACAAAAGATGCCCCAAAACACTTTGGAAGTGTCTTGGGTTATTAGTAGGAAAACCCAAAAAATGACTAAGTAAACTAGCATAAAATGAGCAAAAATGAACTAAGAAGAGCAATCTAAAGAGCTCGTCTCCTTAGGGTCTTTTTCTGCTGTTTTAAAACAACAATATAAAGGCACTTTAATTGCCAAATATGGAATTGAAAACTCTTTGAAACAACTCAAACTTTAGCCTCTAACAATTTCGAAGTAAATTACTTGCTAAAATTGACGTTTCTTGAGCTAGATCTAGTTTAAGATGATAAAATTAAAACATGAACTCTAGATCTAACTTTAAATTCACTTACTAACTTAGATAAGAAGGATTTTGAAATCTGATATATATCTAAGACAAAGTAAACAACTAGTAACCAAAAAGACTTAGAGAAAATTTTGAGATAAGGGAGAAAGAATGCCGAACGGAAGCCAACTTTTGGCTATGGAGTCTCTTTGATGCACTTGAAGAGGGAATCCTTCCGATTAGATGGAATTGAAAGTGTTAGAAGCTCAACCTAGAGTCTTCCACTCCTCCAAATTAGAGGTCCTGTAAACTTAACACAAATCTTACAAGAAACTGTTAAACGTAGATGCATCTACTTTCTACACATTCAATCTAGAAAACACGAATTCAAGCAAGAATGGCATGAAATCATAGATTAAATATGCTAAATAAGATCTAGTAATGTAAACAAGCTCACTATTATCTTATTAAAAAGGATTAATAACAGATATAATTGCAAAACAAAAAAAAAGTTTACCATAATCTCAACACATCCACAAAGAAGAATTGTATCCACACATTGGTACAAGTCACCAAGATTGACCTCCAAAGTCTTCAAGTTTTATTCCTGTTATCCCTGATATCTAGGGATAACTAGGAGATCATGTCTCGAGGCCCACATGGTCCTAGACATGGAGTACCGAGAGCAGGAGCGACCTGAGCATGGTCCTGGAGGACCCATCTTCTTCTTCTCAGCCAGCTTTGTCCTGTCAGCAGTACCAGCCTCCATCACTACCAGCCTGGGCTTGCATCA
>JASDQU010500928.1:0-15391 GCA_032191745.1 Picea mariana | reverse complement strand
TTTGCTTGGATAGAAAGGTGCGGCCTTGTTATCTCTTCATAGCCGTGGAGTTGTTTTACTTTTTTGCTGGTTGAATTTGTCAAAACGTCACTCCTTGGCTAGCTAACCTGCAGACAACAAATTTTATATAGGGCTGACGTCACACCCTTGGATCTTTGTTTATCTTTGCAACGTTGTGACATTGGGCAGCCCCTTTGATAGACATTGAGTTGATAGTTGCATCTGTAAGCTAATTTGCCAAAACGTTTTTGCTCTTTGTCTTTCTTTTTGACCTATTGATTAAGGCTGACGTCACACTTGTAGCAGAATTTATATAGGTGACGCAGCAACTTTATTGTATGTGAGCTAATTTGACATATTTATTGCATTAATGATATGATACAAGGTCTAATATTGAACATTAAATGCTCTTGTCTTTTTATGCATTTATTGGTGAAGTGATACAAATCCTTGACTTTGTTAGGCCATCATTGACTTCGTCAATAATAGCATTGATCTTATGCTCATATATGTGTTAAAGGATAGTCATTGATTTCATGAAGTACTAACCCACTGCAAGCATATTCTAGTTTTCTCTGTTTTGTCTCGCAAACAGGTGCATCATCAGTGGATTTCTCTCCTTGACTATCTCATTTGGGCAGCAATCTGTGAAAGGGAACTTGTTTGACTTGGTCCATTACCATTTAGCCTTTCATTAATCCAGATTGCCTAGGGACGTCTCCCTTGGACTAGCCCTCCTAAATAGAAAGAGCCCCCCATCGAGGTGACAGTGGGTGGGGAAGCTCCTGTTACGCCGGTTTCAAGCCCTGACTCAAGCTCTTTAGACCTTTCCTACAAACCGTGCGATAACAATTCCAACAACCCGAGAGCGTATTACAACAACATAACTTTACATAACCAGATCTGATTACAAAGGGAGAGCTAGCTCCAATATATAGCAAGAGGGCGAAGAAGCCAAGTGAAGGAGGGTGCACCACATGGAGAGGGAGGGCGCACCACTTGGAAGAGAAAGGCTGCCAAGTGTAAGGTGAGCGAAGCCATGTGTCCCCCAACTCAATGGATGCCAAGTGTGAGCCTTTTGGAGGAAGAAGAGGGCGCCACCTCTTAAGAGGTTGGCTGCCCCCTTTGGGAATGCGCCACCTCTCAAGAGGGGTGCACCTCCTTTTTGGCATGTGCTCAAATCTAAATTGAATCATGCCCACTTTATTGCTTTAACCAATGGGAGTCTTTTACTAGTTGCCACATAGCTTTTTGGAGTTCCATTTGTCTCCAACATGTCCCCACATGTTTCCTTGATTTTTGCTTTTGTTGATTTTTTTGATTTTATTTGGACTTTTTTGGGTTTTTGAGCAAAAGTGATTTTTAAGTGATTAAAATCACTATTTTTGCTCAACCAAGTGGGTACTTAGGTAATATGGGTGCTCTAGGTCCAAAAATGAACACGCCCATGGCATATTAAGTCCCCTAGTACCACTTTTTTAATATATCTTTATTTCTTAATTAAAAATTGCCGAAGTCTGACAATTTTTTAATTCACTGAAAAAATTAAAGAAATCCCAAGGGGGACTTAGTACATTTCCATAAGATTCTAGGAGAATGTTTAGCATGGTAATATACATTAAACACTAGGCTTAGATCCATGCTCAAGCCTAACCATGGGCATATACTCCGGCTCTGGAGGGATTGAGTGAAAAAACTCATAAATTATAAATTGTCTGAAAACGACAAAATATAATTAGTAAGTAAAAAAAACATTCTAGAGTATAATTCACGTTTAGGACTTAAGGTGGCTAAGACCTTTTACAAGTTCATCATGCAACATCTCTTATTACAATTTTTTATGGAAATGTAAAAAAAAAAAAAAGGTTGGTTTTTATGACCGGCTGAATTTCTGAACTCTTAATTTTGAACATGAAAATGTTCAATCTTTGGCAGCTCGTTGGAAATTCACCCTAGTGCAACTTGGTGGATAACATTGGCTCCATATGGGGACGTGTGCTTGATCTTTAAACAAAAATGAGAGCATGCGAGAATCCAGAATTTGTCCCTACATCACAAACATCTCGCCAAAAACAACATCAACGACACATGTATATGAAGACCAAGTGTAAATTGAAATTGCAGAATTATTATACATGTAAATACAAAATATAATACAAAAATGAAAATGAACTATTATACATAAAGTATAAAAGAAGAAAGTGAGCATAAATGAAATTTAAATGCGGAGGAAAAGGGTTAGAGATACATTACAGAGGTTGCCCCATGGCATCTCAATAGCATCACTGAAGAAAGCCTAAAAATTTTTCCGCTCACTGGTAGTTTTGACCTTCTCCTTATCCAACTGGCTGAAGTAGAAAACATATGTAACAACCATGTCATGGATGAAATAAGACCTCAGATGTCTGAACAACTCCTATCCGGGATGACTTGTTGAAGATCCTTTTCCAAGTTTTATCAACTTGGCTCTTTTCTTGGGATTAGACCACCCAAGAAACATGTTCATTTTATTATTCAGCCTAACATTGAAGTCTCGCAAGCCTTGTAAAGTTTTGATGAATCTCTGCATTGGATTGTCATGGTGGAAGCCCAACCACTACTCATAATGATCTGACATTGATAAACTGGAGTTGTCCTCCATTTTCTTATTATCTATTTTTAATTCTTCTGACAGATTGAGATTGGAACTGGGACTGTCAAGACCTCTGCTTCACTAATCGTTTCAGGTTCATAATAATTGTTGAAGATCTTCTCCGAGGAGATCGATTCCTCGGGAGGAGGGTGGGGATCTGAATTATTTGGATATTCAATCATTTCAAAGTCAAAATCCTTTGTTTCCTCATGACCAGTTAATTACTCGTCTCTAGGCTCTTCCAGAATTTCCAGGTGAAATTCCCTTTCTTGTTCACTGTGAAGCTTTGGCTTTATAGGGTCTGAATACTTGATAGAAGCTTCTGCTTCTACAAGGCAAGCTTCCATGGCCTTTAACTGTTTTGCATAGATAAATTCCATGGCCTGAATGACTTATTTAAACGTTTGATTAGAATCTGGTGAAGCATCATTCTTAACATTTGAATTGATTGTTTTCATATTTGGAGGTTTCTTCTCCTTCCATTTTTCCATAAAAGCATCAATCAACTCATTGTAAGTACTAACCTGTTTATCCTTAAGTTCTGTAAACCAATCAAGATCATCATCATCAAAAGATAATATAAACAATTTCATTCACACATCTTCATATAAGGCATTGCAACACCATTTATTAAAGCAAAGGGAAACCTTCTTAACATGACGTCTATCATTAATAATAGTATTACTCTGAAAACAAAACAAATTTTTAATTGTTTTTTCTGGAATCACATGTAGATAACCACTTATTGCAGAAAAATCAAAGGTTTATAAAGATCATCCATTTCTTAACTAGATTTATTTTAAAGGAAAAAATTCAAACAAAAATGGACTGGGACCCAAAAACTAATAAGGACCCTGTTGAGAAAAAAGCTTGGCTAGCCTCCTTCAAAAACACCTTCGGGTTCAAGGATGAAGCTAAGCAAACCGTGAGTTCCTCCTTGCAGAATACTTTGTCAAATTATTTTTGAAGTGGAGTCGCCAGATGATCAAGTTTATTCTAAGTAAACAAGAAGCATCAAACAAAGCAAAAAGACAAAAAGGAAAACAAAAGTCGTATTTCGGGAATAAAAAGATTTATCCCCGGCAACGGCGTCAAAATGTTGCCGCCTTATACACACCTGGGAGACGTGGAAGAAATCTTCAATCCACTCGGTGTGTCCTTAGGGGCAAGTGAGAGTTAAGATGCTGTCACCTAATCCTCAACTCCTTTGTCTAGGCCAATTCCTAGCAAAGCCAAGGGGGGTAGTCCCTAACAAATATACTAAGGCTTTAAAGTAAGCTAAGTACAAGAAATGAAATCTAGGAGTTTAATTATTCATTCAACAATCAACCATAAATTGAAATACACATAAACCAATTATTCATCCACGATATAACATCAAGCATATACTTGCATAAAAGGATACTTAGGTACATTGTTAAATGCAAGTAAATTTAAAATTGCTTCAAAGAAAATAACCAATTTATAAAAGTGAAGCCAGTGGCTTTGCTGAGTGTAAAATGAGACCAGTGCCTTAAAGTGAATCGTGGGCAATGTAGTTCGTGTGTTTTATTAGGATAAATTGATGTTGAGTTAATGAAATGGTTTGGGCCTCCTTGGAGGTTGGCTCTTTGTTTGGAAACTTGCGGAGAGTTTACCGAAACCCAATGGTCTCACTAGTAAACTCACTCAAAGTGCTGGATGTCCAAAACGGGTGGGAAGCTAGGTCTCGAGAGGGCCCACCTTACTTCGCAGGTCACTTCAAGGCATTTTCCCGCGCATGAAAGTAACCAAGTAACCGGAAAAACTTTTAGAGAATTTGAGAGAGGAGAAAGAGAGGACTTGAAGTGCTTGGATCCCTTGAGCAATGGAGTCACTTTGATGACAAGGCAAAGATGAGAAAGTTGTCCAACTCCTTGAAGAATGAAGGATGCAAGAAAGCTCTTTCACTTCTTCTAGATGAGATGATCCTGTCTAATTCACGAAACCCCTTGCAATGAACTTGTTAGATAAAGGTGTTACCTACACAAAAGACTCAAGATGGCACATTAGTTATAGCATAAACGTTACATGCATATCAAATCTTAAATGTAAATACCCAATAGAATTGAAATACAAGATATTAACAACTCTATCCAATTTGAATAACAATATTCCTATAGATTGACCAATACTAACAAGATATAAAGTAATGCATGAAAACAGATCACCTCATATGAACCACATTCACCAATACAAGAGGCACACCACCATAGATCTTGACCTCCAAAGTCTTTATTCCATTAGCAAAGAAAGATATTACAATCACAGATTACAACAAGCTATTCTTTCGAAGCTCCAAGCTAACCAACAATGGGAGAGAATGCTTGTATATATAGCCCAAGAGGCAAATGCGAAAGGGAGGAGGGCGCACCAAGTGGAGAGGGAGGACGCACCAAGTCGGAGAGGAGGGCAGCCAAGTGTTGAGGTGATGATTGCCACCTCTCTTCCTATCTCAAACTATGCCAAGTGTAGAATGGTGGGAGTGTGTGGGTGTGCCACCTCTCAAGAGGGGCGCACCTCTTCCTTGGCACATGCTAAAATTTAAATAAACATATGCCCACTTTGTTGCTTTGACCATTGAACCCCATCCTCTTGCTGCCACATAGCCTTTAGAGGCTTTATTTCGTCTCCAACATGTCAAAACATGTTTCCTTGATTTGTGCCCTTGCTGATTTTTTATGATTTTATTTGACTTTTTTGGGTTTTGTGAGCAAAAATGACTTTTAAGTGATTAAAATCACTATTGCTCAACCAAGTGGGTACTTAGGTAATATGGGTGCTCTAGGTAAAAAAATGAGCATCCCCATGGCATATAAAGTCCCCTAGTACCACTTTTTTAACATATCTTTATTTTTTAATTAAAAATTGCCGAATTTTGGCAATTTTTTAATTAACTGAAAAATTAAAAAAAATCCTAAGGGAGACTTAGTACATTTCTATAAGACTCTAGGAGAATGTTTAGCATGGTAATATACATTAGACACTAGGCTTAGATCCATGCTCAAGCCTAACCATGGGCATATACTCTAGCTCTGGAGGGATAGAGTGAAAAAACTCATAAATTATAAATTGCCTAAAAACGAAAAAATATAATTAGTAAGTGAAAAAACACTCCAGAGTATAACTCACGCTTAGGACTTAAGGTGGCTAAGACCTTTTACAAGTTCATCATGCAACATCTCTTATTACAATTTTTTATGGAAATGTAAAGAGAAAAAGGTGGTCTTTACGACCGGCTGAACTTTTGAACTCTGAACTTTGAACAATAATATTCAAACTTTGGCGGCTCGCTGGAAGTCCATCTTAGTGCAACTTTGATGGATAGCAGTCCCCATGATACATGAGACTATAGTCTAGTGGGGACAACTAGACTACTAAGTCTCTCACAACCTCTTTATCAAGAGGTGGGGGACATTACTGGCTGGGTTCCCGAGTTGAGCACTGGCAAGGTTCCTTTGTAGTGTATGCATCATATTTTGAAGTCTTTTGACTTTCTTGTTTAATGTAAGCCTTGATGCTCCTTGATAACATACTTTGCTTTCTTTCGTTGTTGTATGTTCCTCTGTGTTTCTTGCCCCTTTTTCATTATGTGTAATTCAATTTCTTATGATAGGAACTTCCAATCCTATATAATTTATAATGTTGTCCATGCTAGTTAAATTCCATGAACTATTCTTTTCTTGGACACCGAGTCTTATCTACCTTCCTTAGATGAGGCAGAATATATTTAGTAGTCGTTGTTGTATTTGGTTATTTCGAGTAATAATTTCTTTTTGAGACAGGTCTTAATTTCTATTTTGTTGGGTGCATGATATTGAAGGTAATGATATATTTTGTAGTGCTTCCTTATCAATCATCTATATTTCAATTTTAAATCTATTGGGATGACTCGTTTTGCCTTGATTTATTTCGTGATTTGTGGTTGACGAGTTTGGACTTACCCATGGATTTTAGTAAGTTACGGGTTCTATTGTTAACTCATCTCGTCTTTCAATTATTCGATCAACCCCTTTTCTTTGCTCATTAGTTAATCCTTGACACTTTGTCTTTATTGTTGATAGCTCTTATTAAGTCTCGCCATCGCCTTTTGGAATTGTTGATTAACTTGTTGATGCTATCACCCTATGCTTTTGGCATATCTGATATTAATTTTTCAACTTTATACGCTAATTCCTTTTGCGACTTCTCAATCCTATCCATGATTACCATGGTGCTATTGGCTTCATCTTCATTACGATGGACATAATGGGCCTTTGCTTGCAATTCATCATTATTACCCATTTTAGTGTTGGGTTCTTTGCGGGACCCACTTAATTTTTCTTTATGTATAATGTATATAAAATTTGTTATTACTTTTTACTAAATTCACTTTAATTTTTATAAAGCTGACTTGAGATATAAAACTTTAAGGTAAAAGAATTATGTATGAATTTGAGGGGGCATGACTTTGGCTAAAGGGTGTGGAAAAGTCCGAAGGTAGCTGCATTAAAAAAATGCTAAAGGCTGAGTGAGTGGGTGTGTATGTCCTGACAGCACGGGACAGGACGGTAGTGCATGGAGGAAGAGTTAGTGGCAGGCTGTACGACAAATGAATGTGGCAACAAATAGATTTTTGGTATGGATTGCGGTTGGCTGTACGATATATTGCAGTGGACAGTTTATGCATGAAATTGTAGCATATGGAAAAACAGCCATAATTATGGACGTGCGGAGTTGACAGGCTGTGTGTGTGCTATACAGAATCGTAGATTGTGGCTGTAAGGACCGACAATTGCGAATTGTACGGAATTAATTGGTGGTCGGTTATGGAATTTAATCCACGAGACTGGCCAAGATTTGGCTCTAATACCAGATGAGATAAACAGTCCCTGTTTATCATTGAGATTGACAGAGTATTTCTGTAATTATAAAATATAAGATTGAATAATGATTGATATGAATTGATGATGTTACAATGAACCTCATGATGGTATACTTATATGCATTGACAGGTCACGAGGTGAAGGGACGTGTGACCTTTGATTTTTCATTAACCTAATTATTATATTTATTATGATGATGATTATTAGTATATTTATTAAGATGATGATTATTATTATATTTAGTATTATTATGTTTATTATAGTTTCTTTAAATTCAACATTTCTTGTGAATATGGGTTTGTCTTGATGCCATGTCTTAAGGCAGATACCGAGTTTTATGAATGTGCTACCCTTTTTGAGATATTTACCTTCTTTAGAAAACATTTGCATTGTGGTGTGGTAAAGATCTTGAATGCTTTATAAGAAGGATTTGATGTTGTAGAATATTTCCCATTCACCATGTTTGCTTATTAGTGGACATTAATATAACTTCATTTCAAGTCATATAGAGTTTGTTAAGCCAATTTGTGACAGCAACAAAGAATGGGCCTTATAAGGAAAAAATGCCCAATGCTGCTTTAGAGGAATTATTATGATGACAAAAGTTAATTGAGTTGTTACAAGTACCACTTTTTTTTCTATCGTCTTGTGGAGAACATCTTGTGTTATTCGAACAAACTTGCTTCTTGTACCTTGTAGTGACATATGGCAAGAAATATTCTAGATTGTGATACAAATTTTCAAAATATAAGGAAAAATTTAAGTTAACAATAAGCCAACAAATCATCATCTTCTAGGGTGATATTTATATTTTTGATGTTTGAAGATAAGCTACTATCGTTCTTATGCATTATATATTGTTCCTTGTAGGAGACACAATATGTTCCAATCAAAGGTGGAAGTAAGGTTGCATTAATGGTCAATGGGTATGTTCTAAACTATTAACATGATGCTAATTTGTTGTTTCATCCTTAGTAATAAACTTGGTGACAAGAACGTGTTGATTATTTGTTGTTTACATGATCCTTCTCAAGATGTGGCTTGGTTGTAAAAGATATTCCGTGGGGTTTTGGAACCTCCTTTTCCATTCCTTGGTCTTATTCCAAGAGATCATACAAATATCGTAATGAAACTTTAGATTTCTAGTTGGGAACATTTACTCGTTACGAGCTATGCTCACGCTTTTTGGATACTTTTCCATCCTAATTTTTAAACATTGTTACTAGTCAATTATTTTTCAAGCCGTTCTGGATATTTATCTAGATGAGATATGATATTTTTATTAATGTCCAACAAATAACTGCAAAAGTAGGTCAATGTGACTGCTGACTACAGTAGTGCTGATACATGGCTGGAGCACGGGAAACAGCTCCTAAATAAAACAAGATGCAGAAAGATATATCTGATGCAGGATCATCCATAAAGTTATGTCTTTTTACAGCCAAAATGCAAGAATGTCACTGGATGATGAATCAATAGACTTGATAAAGTTCAAATTTTGGATTCTTACTGGTTATATGTAGACAAATACATGGAAAACGTGTGTCCAACTAAACTACAAACAGTTAAATGTATGGGGAACATGCCTGTAGTTGAAAATGTATGGAAATGATTGTATAGACTCTAGAGAACGCGCTTACAACTAATATTTAGGCAAATAAATGTATGGAAAATAGAGTAGCAGCAGAAAATTGTGAATTTTGGAAATATCCAAAGAGAAAAAGAAAACCTGTATAAATGGCAGATGTAGATCTCTTAAGGAGCTTTACATTTGTTTAAAGATTATGGAAAACAGAGTTTGTATGAGGAAGTTGTGGTCAAAATATTGACAACTGTGTATGTTGGCAACAAATCACAGGGTCTTTTGATATCCCAATTTCAACAGATGATATCTTGTTCATTTCTTGGCCATATCATGACTTTATATATATGAAAATCAATGACAAAATTAATAAAATGTCGACACTAATAAAATGATCTTATCTTATCTTTTCTTATACTTTCCAATGGAATCAGTTTGAGGAGTGAATTTCAAAGATTTTGAGAGCAGCAATTGTTGGAAGATGAAGGGTCATCTCTTGATGTTTTTTATCGCCATTCATTCAGATGACATGGCTCTCCCCTTCTCAAACTCTCAGCCTCAAGTTGGCCTTTAAGACAACTTTTTGTAAATTTGATATGACCGTATTGTTTATGTAGACTATCTACAATAGCACTACTCATATGGTGTTTAGATTCCTGCTTGGTCAGTTCAATGTTTACACCAGTGGTGAGTTGAGACAGACCACGATATATCTCTGAAGGACAGGGCTAACAAATCCTTGCCCTATCATGTGGGTGGAGGGGGATGAGTATTTTCATTTTTAGCTGTTAAATTTACTAGGAATTTTTGGGAGGTAATATTATCCTTTTAGAGACTCTAGAATCTAGATTGGGTTTGCTATCACAGGATTTGTACTTGTGCAAAGCCGCAACAAGATACCGATCTTTGTGTAACAGTTGGAAATATCCACCACCGTCACCTAAGCAGATACTTCCCTCGTTTTAGTGAAGGAAAGAAATCCAGCACAAGGGATGTCAATTTTCACATGCAACTCTATGTGACTAATTTTCAGATCTGAAAAATTGCTTCCTAGTGAGCTAATAGTAAACCCTAGTTGTTATCACTGAACAATTTTATACTGAAAATTATTGACGGAAAATATATGCAGCGGAAACAACAAGATCAAAGATGAATAATCAATACACATATGAGAGACAAAATTTCAGTTCTGTAACCTTGACAATTTCAGAAGTTTCGAGGGAAAAACCAACCCTCCTAGCCAATACAATTTCACCAAAAATCTGAGGACAACCTTGTCCTCCAATAATAGAAAAAATCAACAAAATATCTAGGACAAATCCCAACTTACAAATCCGCTGGAGACCACCTATACATCCTGTTGACGTCACTTGTACTGCTGTTGATGTCACCTGTACTGTTGCTGACGTCAGCCTGTACGAACCTGCTCCTGCCCAGAAACCTTGTATGGATGTGCGCAACTATCCCTTCTGCAACTTGCGTACATACACGACTGTCCCTTCTGCAACCCACATACATACACGATTACGCCCACTGCGACCTGGGTACATACGTGACTATGCCTATTGCGACCCGTGTACATGCGCGACTGTGCCCACTGCAACCTGCGTACATATGCGACTATGCCCACTACAACCCGCGTACATATGAAAACCTCTACAGATACTTCTGCACGATTCACACACGGTTTCTTCCTTATGCAACTGTCTCTCTCCTAGGCCAGATTTGCCAAAGTTCCAGACTTTCCCTTGTTGAAATGATGAAGCTCCTTGGCACAAGTGCAGAATCACTTATGCTAACTCTATCATGTCTCCACACACTCTCTACACAATATGAAATGTCACAATGACCTCTCTCCTTTATATACAAGTCTTAGGGGTCAATATATAAGGCCCTCCATAAGTCAACATCAAATTAGACTTTCTTCTGGGTGTGAAGCCCCAACACAAACCTATAAATCCTATCACCAAACCCATGAAGCCCCAACTTCCTTCCAAGGGCGGTTTTCACAACGATTACCACATTCCCAACACTTAGGGAACGTGAGAATACCTGCTCGAAGGTACAAAAATCAACACTTCCTCTTAGCGAGGGAGGTATTCCAACCGCACTCCATAATCACTTGGAAGTAGCTTTGTCTCCCATCCTGGGAGTGGCTCTGTCTCTCATACTGGATCTACTATCATAGCTGTTCTCCAATTTGCCTGATTGGCTGCTCCCTCGGTCATTGAAGCAAATCTTGCCATCTGGCATGATCCCTCCCTGGAACACACCCTACTCCTAGAATCCTCCTACTCCTGAGCATCCTGCCTGGCCATCTCAACCCATGACACCCTCTTGACAGTCTTGGAAGATGCCTCTCCCCCATTTGGACTTGAAGGTTGGCTCCCACTGAACAATCGACTCTCCCTCTGAGCCTCTTGACTCCCTCGGAAGTCGATCTCCTTCTGAGTCTCCAGACTCCCTCGGAAGTCAGATTCCCTCTGAGTCTCCTGACTCCCTTTGAATCCACTAACTCCCTCTGAAGTCAAACTCCCTCTGAGTCTACACAACCTCCGGAGCTACCTACTTTTTGTCCACTATCCTCTGCACAATCCTGGGAGGCTACTCCTCTCCATTGGATCCCGAGGATCTGTTATCGCACAATTTGTACTTGCCCCAAAAGCCCAAGGCAAGTGGGTACAGAATTGGTGTAATTGGGAATAACCTATCACTCTCACCTTAATAAGAGATCCCTTTCTATTTAGGAGTATGTTTAAGCTACCCCAGGGGAGACGTCCCTGGTGACCTGTGGGGTTTGAGAAGGCTAAGGAAAATAGTCACAAGGAAGCCCTTTCCCTCTCACAAATCACTCTAATCAGAGGTTTCTTTTATGTCTTAAGGATGGAGCAAATGAAAAGCATTGTGTACCTGCCCAGAACAAGACAACAAGGAAAACGGGGCACTTTCCAGGTACGAGATGATCCATAGTACTTCATAAGACATTAAACCTTTGTAAAATAAGCTAGCTGATTGTGAATTTGCAACTATGCATCACTTTATAACAGCAATTAATATCTTACAACAGCCACAAGATTCAAGCCTTGAAATTTCTTGAAAAAGACAATAAAAAGTGACTTTAACTAGGCAAATTGATAGTAAATTGTCACAAGCAAAATTAGCAAATATAGGCTAGCTTTTAATGGCAATTTTGCAGAGATTTTGCTGCAGTTAGATGGCTGTAGTAGCGACAGCAAGTTTAAATGGTCAAAAGTGCAAGAAAACCATACACAAACTAGCACTTACCTAGTAGATTCACCAACAATTATCACAATTAGATTTTTATTGGTTCTAGTATGAGTTATCTAGGTAAATGTGCCAAATTAATGCAAGTTTATATGACCGTAGCAATGTTTAGCTACAGCGGCAAGTTAGCTTAGGAATTATTCTAATCTAGGGTTAGAAAAAGTTAGTAAAGGGTTCAAAGATAAGAGTTCAAGTGTTTGTTTGCTCAATCACCACTTGTAAGAGGTAGTCTAGTGCATTTCTAGGGTTAATGGAGTCACTAATGGCAACAACAAATTCTTAAAGGAAATGTAGCAAATGATAATAATATGTTAAGGGATGGAGAGGACAAAAGAGGTGTTGGTATCCCAAGGCCTCAAAAATCCTTTTCCAAGAGAAAATTGCTAGAAAGTAAAAAGGGTTAGGCCCTAGCTCTTTTCTCTTTCCTTGAACAAAATGTAATAAATTATGCAATTGGAAAATGAAGTAAGGTTACTAGAGTGCTACAATGGTAGGGCTCTAGTATTTACTTCAAATTAGGTGCCTTTCAAGAGATTTTAACATATGAAAGATTATAGGGAAAAATATGATAACACATGTCATTCCCCTAGGGTTTCAAGCTAGCAATTTCATAATCTGAGACATGAAACAAGTAAAAAATAACCATAGCATTCATTCACAATAAAGAAATGCAGAATTTCGACTTCACCAAGAATAATCTAGCAAATCACCCTAGTTGAAGATCCTCCACAAGAAAATAGCCAAAAAGCACCGAAATTTGCCTCCTTCAAGAAGTGCGCATCACTAGTTTCAGCCAATAACCCTTAAAGAGGGCCGGATTTCAGACCTCACACTTGTGTGAGTGAAAGATGATGAAAAATATAAGAGATTTTCCCATATTTATACAATAATCATGACCTTTAATTACAATTTAGATAAAAAAAAGGCCGACATGGCCAGTTTACATCAAAAATCTAGTTTTACATAAAATTAATAATAAAAACCCTAATTTTGTCTTTTAAGGATGATGTCATGCCCCTCCTAGGGTGACGTTAGGCCCCTTCTTGGAACGGTAGGCCTCAAAAGGCCTCAGAAGCTGCCACATGTGCCAACCAAGCCGTCTTCATGCCAAAACCCTAACTGGATGACGTCAAGGCTCCATATGATGACTTCAGGGGCCTTCCAGGGTCAATGTCATGGTGGGAGGGAAAGACCCCCCTAGGTCCAGGCCTGCCAAATTGCCTCTGGTGGAGCGTCCTCCCTTTTCTCCGGTGCAAGCCTCTGGTATCCCTCTGCCCCTGGCTGGGGTTACAACATCCATCTGGTGGGCTTTTAGCCCCATGGAGGTCTGAACTAATCATCTCCCCATATGTACTTGTCCGTTGGGCATGGTCCTGCAACAACAAGAAGTACGCCCTCCATGGGCTCATAAGTCACAGGGATCATAGCAATGCCAATCACGTCTAATAATCAAGTTACCCAACATGTGCATCAAACCCCCCTTTACCCAGACAAATGCTCAAAGACGTTATGCTATTTAACAAGCCAGGTTTGGAGAGGGTCTCAGGATGTCCTATTGGGTTAATCCTCCTTAGGTGTGGGGTGTTTCCAGGTGAAGACTAATCTAGGTCATGTAAATGCATGAGATGGTGTAGGGGATGTTTGGGCAAGGGGTGCGGTGATAACAAAGAAATGTAGGTCTTACCTGTGGGTGCCTCTTTAGAGGGCGAGCTCCACCTTGTCATGGATGCCATTTTTTCTTAGCCCATTCAATGCCTTTTTACTCTTTGTCTTATTTCTTTTTTCTTTCAAGAGAATAGTTGGAGGACACTGTCCTGGCGTGGTGACCAATGGTGACAATGTTAGCCACAAGCATTTCACGGAAATGAGAAGGCTGGCTTGTGATTAGACCCCCTTTCTCCTGGCTATGCCACCAAGAGCCACTATCCTGGTTTGGTGACTAGATAAATAATAGTGTCATACCGCTACATGCCCATGGACCTAATAGGCCGGCTCATGACGAGACCTCCTATCGACCAACTAGGCCTTGAGTTGTATTTTATTTTACGTGTCCCCTTTTCTTGTTGAGAAGCCCTTTATTGCTTTCTCGGGAATCCTTGGGTGAAGACTGTCAAGGTTTCATCTTGGCTTTTAACTTTTGCCAGCTACTTTTACCCTCTGGGCCTTGAGCCCCTTCTTCCCACAAGGCAAGGTACAACCCTTACTAGCTTGGCAAACCCAATGCCCGAACCAATGTAGTGGACAAATGAGAGGGATACTGATGAAAAGTGGTAAGTATGGAAGGAATGGATGATGACCTTTCATAGACCCACCCAGTGGCAACTCATCCCTAAGGGAACCAACTTACTAGGGCACTCTGTCATCCCCCCCAGGTATGGACAAGTCAAAGGGCATAATTTCCAAGCAAACATCATGAAACAAAAGAGAATTCAATGCACATATTCAAATGTTTTGAGAATCAGAGTGACACACACCATGATACCTGGACTCATTACCTCATGGAGCAAGACCCATCACTACTTCAGAACCAGGCCGATGGGATGGATGCTGTTGTTGTTGATAGATGGGAGGCGCTGAAGAAAAGATGGGCCCTCCAGGGCCAAGCTCAAGTCATATGGCTCTCGGTACTCCATGTCTAGGACCTGTGGGCCTCGAGACATAATCTCCTTAGTTATCCCTAGGATAGGGGATAACATCTGGCTCCAACTCGGGGACATGTGCTCACCGTAGAGCACATGAGAACCTAAACATCTCTGACATGACCTGTGACCTTCTAGATCTCAACAAAAAATGATTAGTAATCTCTTGGGTGTTAATGTTTATGCTATTATTATAGTTCTTTGCATTTCATAAAGATAAGAGTATAATAAGCACAAGATCACTGAGAAATACACATCCACAATAGACACAACATTTATTCTGGGAAACCCTCTAGGGGAAGAAAACCCAGCAAAACTTCCTTATCATAAATAGCTTATCAAATGTTCAAGAGATAACTCAACCAATACA